>JALBCR010000383.1:22500-217453 GCA_030710515.1 Abscondita cerata | reverse complement strand
CCTTCCTCTCCTCCCCTCTCCTCCTGGCAGGCACATGCTGGGCATGGTGGCACACACACACACACACAATGGTCATGAAGAAGAAGAATATGAATAATAAATAAAGTTTAAAGTAAAGAAGTAAGGTAGGTGTGTGTAGGTAAGGTGGTAATTGTGGGTCAACAACACACAACACCCCAGCAACATGGTTGTTGTGGTGTGACACATGCAGCAGATCGCAGACCCCAGACTGAACATCAACGTTCCTCTCTTTCTCTGACCATTTTTCTCTCTCACCCTCCAACACTAACCCCGATTTTCTTTTTACATACTTATGAATAAGGCGTTGCTTGCTAAAAATGGTGCTGTAGGCAAACAAAACCTTTGTTTTCATTCGAATGAGCATTGAAATGATGCTGTGTTTTAGTGGTCGTTTTACTTAAGTTGTTATAGAAAGCCTGCAAAGAGAGTAACTCACTCATGCTAAAATTACAATAACAGGGAGCCTCTAAAAAGATCACGTTCACGATTGGCCGTCATTGTGTTCACTACAATAACAAATGCTGGTACTGCGGTACATTACAAATACCAACCCTTATAAATCATATTAAAATCCATAACTCACGATAACCATCTACACCAGCACGCAAGCTTTCCGCCTCACAGCAGTCATTTTTTGCGCTAAGCTCCTGACAACTACGAAACAGCGCACCGAAAATGCCCATTTACTTGTCACGTTACGCACAGCGGTCGCAGCGACATTTGTCAAAGCGTTTATTTATCGCTCAGTATGCTCGCTTCATTTCGTCATCAGAAATTTTCGCCAATAACAAAAATTTTTTCCTTGATGCAAACTTCTTGCCGGTCATTGTATAATATTCATATCGGGTGTGCAAATAAAAATTACATACTGAAGATTTTATTTAAAGACATTTGTGACTTTACGTTACATGTTTAGCAATGAAGCCTTCTGAAATACAGTTTTACCAGGTTTGCCATGTCATAGTTAGGTAGGTACATTACAAAGAAAACAGTATGATTGGCAGGCTGTAACACCTAGAATCGTTCTTTCAGCCCATTAAACAGTGATGAGCTGTGCCTTGAGCCTAGCTGTGCAGTTTTTGCTTTTTTGCGCCATAGTTAATATGCAGCCACAAATCATTTAGTACTATAAATTGTTACAGCTTTTCATACTATTCTGAACTGAAAATAATGCCGAGAATAACGCCCACCACTGCGATTTTGAACCTGCCGCAATACTGGTACGAGAGTGCCGGACTTTCGCGCAGGTTGCTCTCGCGTCGTGTAAATCAAACGCCTTCGTCGGTACTGAGATGCCGCCTCCAAATGGTCTGCAGCGTGCTCAGTCGCCGTGACGCCCGAAGCGACCGCGATCGCAGTTAACGCTTCAGCAGTTTTGCCACGCTATATGCCATCAACCTCGATGAATTGCAAATGACGATGAGAGCCAGATGCTCAATGTCATTGTTATCGCTTCGCGCATCGGGCCGTTAGTCGATTCAGGGGTCGCGATGGCGTGAGAACGTAAAATCCCACATCTTTGTGAAGGGTCACGTTCAAAAGAAGTTGCGATATGGGTGCAATATGCGTAGTAGCAGCAGTCACCGTCTTATTTGATCTAACGCAAGCCGCGATTGCCACGTTACAGTCTCAGCGGGACCTTCCTTTGCTGCATTCCTTCTTCAGCGACAAAAACCCATTTTCCAGAAGCGACAGGTGCCTGGTCGGCGCAAGTGGGTGCTGGCAACACGGTTTTTTGAAATAGTCTAACATTATGGCAGCCGGTCGCCAATTGAACATGGCGGTAGCCACTGGCTCCAGATATCGACGCTGCTAACAGATTCAAGAAGCTTGGGATGACACACAAGCAGCTTATAGATCACTTGGATTGATAGTATTCTCAGTTGCGCCTAGATGAAAGACAATAGTGGCGGGAGCAATCATTATTGAAAAAATCTTTAAGCTTAATTCTTTTTGTTTTTTGCTCTTAATCATTACTTGTGTTTAATGAAAATAGATTTCTGAGTCAGGTTGCATTTTTGAAGTTGGGGTATGCTTTGAGTAAACAATAGAGATATTCCTATCGCCTCGTTGTATTCAGAAAATACTTCGCAGACAATAGAAGGAGTTGGTTGCATTACAAGCGTAGTTACAGCTGTACAGTATACTTGTAAAGCTTTGGGTGGCTCTTTTGCAGATATTTACTGCCTTCTGACAAAGTGAGCCACCGCAGCCGTGGTCTTTTTTCTCACAAGTCCTTTCTTTTCGTCATTTATCTTTCGACATACCTTAGCCTTGCGCTGCTCTCTTATTTCTCTTAAACATTACTAAGTGAATGATTTGGTCGTGTGCTTTTGGAGTGTTACCACCTACCTTTTTAACATACCATTTTACAACGATAAGCTCAAAATCAGCAGGCGAAAGGTTTCAAAATGTTACTGAGGGCCTTACCCCGACATTCCGGCCTCTGTTAAGTCGTTTCACCTACACATTATTAGCAGGTGATACCATTACATTTACTGTTATTACTTCTTTACTATTTTTCGAACACAAATATATTAATAAAAGCTGTATTGGAAATGGTTGGTAGTGCTCTTCATAAGGTAGCAACATAACATTTTTTGTTAACAACGCTATCAGTAAAAACATTGTTTTTAGAATTGGCCAGCATCTGACGGCACACCAGTTCATTATACTTACCGACCACTGTGTTAGCGTTTAGTTGTAAAACGATGTCGAAGCCTAGATTTGAGTCCGTCTCTGTTCATATGTTCATTATGCTCAGTACACTTATCGCAGCCTGAGGAACTGATAAAATAGCTTGAAGTTGATAACAGTATTGGTGAAACACTACCGAAGAACTTTTTGGACTGTAATGCATTCACATAGTTTAGTCGCCATTTGCAATGTGGCTACCGCCTTTTCTGAATTTCAGATATGATAAGTGCCAGCACACTGCAGCATGTAGCCCAGTAAAATATTTCCGAGTTTCTGATGAAGATGGTATCGGTTTTGTTTCTCGCGGTTGTTACGTCATGTTATGACTATCCGGTCAGTCCGAGCAGTTTTCAATTACGCCAACTGTTAAAGCGGTGAATATCGTTTTGCCTGGCCCATCATTAAAGTAGGCGTGCGGGAGGTAGGTTAGACGTTTGCGTAAAACGGGTATAGGTATCTGAAAATCTGTTACCGCCATAAATAGAGAGCGATCTGTCTTTCAATATCATTTTGGTGGGTGTCGTTACTTACCAAAGTAAATAACAACTAGCAATTTTTACTAAACACCTTTATTATCACTTTGGGGAACTCACTTACCGATACTTTTCTGAATAGTGTCTTATAATATTTGTGACACCTGAGATGTAATACTATTTTGAGTTCATTTTCTTCTCATTGATGATCTACCCTAGTGCCGTTATTTCTGAATTCATATAAAGGAAATTAGGCGTAAAGCTTGCAAAGCCTTATTTAACAGTTGAGCCTAAATAGATTTATTTTATCTATGGCTAGAAAGACACGATTTTGAATATGACACGTAATGGTCAAAATCTTATTTTTAATGGTATTACTGGGATAGACACAAATGCCTTCGTTGATAGCGTAGTGGTATATTAACTTCAGCAATTTTTCGAAATACCGTACACTATTAAACCACATTTTTGACAGACAGGTTTACTATTAATATTTGCTCAAAACAAACATAATGGAAAGTCAATACCTTCGGCATAAGAATCTATTTACTCCATGGCCACGTGAGCCTAGAAATTCAATGAAATATAGCTCATTTGCAGGCAATGAACGAAAGAAAGCTCAGAACTATACTGAGCGGTTCTCTCAGAGTTTTACAAACTTTCTTCGTTCATTGCTGCAAATCAGGATACATTTATTTAATTTCTACATGCTCTTGACACAATTTTGTCACATTGTCCATGAAGAATAAATAGATTCATCAAAACTTCCATTTGAAAATAAAGTTTTGACTTGGTATGTCACGTCAAAATCATTAATTTTAAACCGCCCTGTGCATAAGATAGCAAATTTATTTAGGTAGTTGTTAAATACATTGCTTTCAGCATTTAGCAGGATTCTATTATGTTCTAAATTTTGTGGAATATATTCTGAAAGAAAATAACCCAAAAATAATTTATTATCTTGAAAATTTGTGTAGATAGATATAGGAAACTATTCAGAAAAATATCAGTAAGAAATTGCGACTTAAAAATTAATAATATATAGTGTTTCATTAAAAGATTACTACTTTTGAGTAGAAGCGTAACACTAAGCCAAAATGAAAGTATTTTGAAAGATAAATAGTGTCTATTTACGGCCTGCCAAATGATTACCCCCATGCCCCGTTTTCCATAAACGTCTAACCTACCATCGACTGGCAAAATGACCTCTGTATATAGCTGATTGATCTGGCTTCCATCATTAGATCTATAGAGGGTATCTCGTGGAGCGCGTTTCGACGGGTGGTTCAAAACATTTAAAATCTTGTAGTTTGCCGGCGCCAGACCTGGTCTCGTTATTTTAAATTGAACTATTTTTTTGCCCATTGAGCGTAATGCTATTCTTTCAGCATTTGTGTTCTGAGCCGCAGGATGCCCACAAAAATGGTCACTAGCAATGGTTTGTTGCGGTAATTGATACCTTCTGTGCCACACCAGCCAAAAATAAATCCAAAATACTGAATGGGTCAACAAAAGAATGCACTTTACCGAATGGCCATACTTGCGCAACTGCTAGAATGCAACAATAAATTCTGTAAAGCTGAGAAACTTCTTTCAAATAGCGATAACATTGCTCTTTTCAAATAGCGTCGCTCTTTGCGCAGCATTTCCGATCAATTGCGCTTTCAGCAAGAGGCAGACGGCAGGAAAGTCATATCCGCCAGCCTATTGCATAGTCTTTGACCTTAATTATTCACACAGTCAGTGCCAGTTTTGGAATCACTTTTTACTTTTGATGGCAATGAGCCCGCATCGAGACAGTTGCTTGCATATTCAGTACTTTCGTTATGAACCCAGATTCGTTTCTGTTCTAAACCTCAAGTTTGCATTGCCTGTTACTAATATTTCCACTTGTTGCTTGCTTTATGACTATATCTACATTTAAAGTTGGTCATTTTCTATTTAAAAATTTTTCCGAGACATCGTGTCGAAATTCAAATCATAGCTGCTGCAATGTTTTCACTATCTATCATAGAAGCATCAGGCAAAGAAACGATTGTTATTTTTGTAGCCAGATGTTACTGGATACAATTTAAAAATAAAATTGCTATCCTTAACAAACACATGACAGCGGTCCTTGCATTTCAGTCCCCGTAACACCTGAGTCACACGTCAGTTTTGCCTGAGCCCCCACGTTCACGATACCGACGATTTATTTTCAATACTTCCTTCCGGCAGTTACAAAGCCGAGCTGCAGCGAGTGCAAGACTGCGAGTGCCACAAAGCTTGACCTAGACTCGTACAGTGTCAGTTTATTGGAATTATCTAGCAGAACAAAGAAATGAATACCTGTTTTCCGGCAAAGACGACGTCACGAGACAATCTTGCTCCACGAATGAATTTGGCACAAAGCGAAGGCTGAAGACTTTTTATAAATTCTCATCAAAACAGTAAAAGAGTACATTGCACTGGAAATACGGCGATCATTACCTGCCGCCACCAAATGAAATCTCAGATTATCTGCGATGTTGATTCTTGTGAGGTGAGTATAAAAAACACCTTCTCGCTAACGTTTGCCAATGCGTGAGTTAGAGCGTAGAGTGGGAGTCACTACCAATTAGCGAAACGCTAGCGTACGTATACTTCTGAAGAGTGCTTCTTTATCCTCACTCACGAAAGAAATCAACATCGTTGTCACCTAATATTCAGAGTTGGCGAAATTTTATGCTTGAAAGTCTTATGAAAGGAAATCTCATTTATACCCAATATAAATTTAGAGAAAATTGGGAGGTAGTTGGCGGTTGATGCTGTTGCCTTTCCATGTTTCGGTCGGATTTACGTTTCATAGCGTATGTGTGAGTGGGATGAGTCAACATTGTCTGGCCAAATAGTCGGCTGACATTGCCGCAGGTATAAAATTTTTAAGCTGGCCTCAAGTTTATCATCACTCATTACAGTTGGGTTAATGAAATACTTAGCTATTTCCAAACACGGTGACAAGGTTTCAATATTGTATGGAAATTTCATTTGTCAGAGCAACCGGAAAGATACTCGTGTTCGATGCTCGATTCCAACCCTCGAAGCAACGATGGTCGTGCGAGTGGCTTGATATCATTTAAAGTAAGGAAAGCTCCAAACTATAAATCTCATTGTAAGTAACATAAAACGTTTGGTTACTTCCGGTTGTCTCGATGAAGCCTTAAAAGTTCACTTCATCTGATTTTTTCCGAGAACTTAGGGTGATGTGATGAAGAGTTATCATTTATTTCAAAGAGCTGAGAATGATAAATGTGGGACGATGGAATATCACGATGGTTGATTAGGTCACTTTGAAGAGAGAACAGCGCAACATATTGGCGAAAAAGGCCTGCCAGCCCTTACAGAGAGTCACGCAGTGGCTTATATTCATATTTTAGTACAATGCCACAAAATTCAGTAGGGCAAAGAACTATAAATTTTTAAGCCTTATAGATAAATGTTCCCTCTCATGGTCGATGTCGTATTGTGTTAGTCGGTGGGTGATGTAACCGTTATCGGAGATCTGTTACAGCATTCATAAATCACATAAGATTTAGGTAGTCTCAGGGTAGCTAAAAGCTTGCAACCTTTTCGTTGGCTCATCGAATGAATTGGCTGTCATAATTTGTTTCTCAACGCAGAGCACTCAGGCTCTTTGCGTTAGATGGTTAGGCCTGAAAATCTCGTAAACAGGATCATCCAGATTATATATCATGGCGCTCTAGACTTTCAGTAAACGCTGGCTTGTAGAAACAGGCCTCAGATACAATCTAAGAAGAAACTCATGTTTTCTGGTCACCTTGTATAGGCATTTTAACACCATTGCCATTTTTGAAATTGTTTCAGACTATAGTGTAATGTTTGTAAAGTGATAAATACGGGCATTCACGAAAATAAATATAAAGAAGAAAAGACACAGCCACTATTTATGACTATTTCAATCTAGTTCAATTGTAAACCAGTGAATGATTCTAGAATCATTATTTATGTATGGCTTTGTGCTTGTTTGATTTCATGTTCCTAAGAACAGGAAGTAGACATATTTGGAATTGGTATACTGACTGTTAGAGTAAGAAGCAATATACAGTACTTCAACAAAATTGCTTTAAATCTTTGCTAGTATCTGTGACTTTCACAGATAGTCCTTACTGATTAAACAATTTCGTGTTCGTTGGGCGTTGTTTGATGTTTTCTTGTTATTGTAATTTGATGCTTCATCACGTTGCTGTGCATTTGTCATACTCGTGAGCTATCGACATAGTCTGTTGCAGCTTGGCCAGTGCGACTTCTTATCAAGAAGATTGCCACGCCACAGCTTGAAGCCGTCTGGCGAATGGAGGGCAGTCGTCATAAACAAAACACATTTAAAGAAGACTGCCACTTCAGCTTCGGCCCTTTCGCAAATTGTTGTTTTGAAAAGACATCGCCTGCGTCTTCAGATCTGTCCCGATATTTATTGTGTTACACGACGTAAACAACAGTAAGAGCGTTTTATTTATGCCAGTTACATCATCTGATTTTGATTTTGTAGTGATAAAAGTTTGAGGCATTTTGAGCTGAAGCATCGGAGGAGTGGGCAAAGGGTGCACAGTTTTGCAGCCCGGTGCCAGTCTGCAGCCTGATCTCGGCCGGTATTCTCACCAAGGTTGTGTTGGTCTCCAGCCTCTACCGTCAAAACATTAAAGCTTTTTAATATAGTGATGTTCAGTTTATTTGCGTACAAAGCAAGCTTACAATCGTTTAAAACTTCACTCACTTTTTTAGTTAAAAAATATGGTATTTTACGTTCACTCCTTTACGTCTCTGTCATCTCACTTTGCATTTATTATAGTGAAGAAGTTAAGGGTGACAAATTTTTAAATGTGTTACGCATTCTCGTTTCTTGTTAAGTTCGCGCGTTGAAAGTCAGTTTCGCGTTTGCTTCAGCAGCCTGCGTGCACGGGTGTGCTGCGTAGTTGATCGTAATGTTTTCTATAGCAACAGAGAACGATTTCAGATCGCATACACCAGCTTCTGACGTTTTACAAATTTACTAGTGATGTGTTTTCTGAAAGCCGCACCACATAGGCGCCGGATTATTAAACAAAATCATGCCACAATAAAAGTCAGAACAGGCTGCTTTTTTATTTTCGGGTTTCTCGATAGGCTGGGCAATGTTGTCACTTCTGATCGCCGTAAGAATTGCCGAGCATTAAAACGTGAAGAGACGAGGCAAGAAGTATTTGCAGTATGTAGCAGATGTGGCTGAAAGTCATATGAGGGAGTGGTTGTGTAGTCGGCATCTCGCCCAGTTTTTTTTACGTAGTTAACTCGCTGAATTGGGATGTTTAAGCAATTTTTTTTGCCGCAAATATCTATCATGCCAACAAGTCACGCTTTCTTCACTCAAATGATCGTTGTGCTTGACACGGCGGTAAGCTTGCTGATTTGTCGCCTTCCCCGTTTTTTTTCGTCACTGCGCTTGTCTAAACAATGAGATGGTAAGCGCTTATAATTGGTCGGTTTCGCTTCATCAGTAATAAAATCTAAAATTTGAAGAATGTTTGATAGATGTAAATCCAGTTTTAGAGCACCTTAAAGTTAACAAAGTTCAAAATCGGGAGCTGATGATTTATGAAATGACACGATACAGATGGGTTGCCAAATGAGGTTGGCTGTTGTTCTATGGTGTATGCTTTATTTAGCCCAGCAGGCTGATCACTGACAATTATTTCTCGAATTAATATATTGCGTACAGATCGTTTTTTGGCTTTTGCAAATTTCTGAATTTCTCTTTTGTCTTCGTACCGTAAGTACGCGACATGAATGAATATAAATACTAGCAGCTGATAGTTTCCTGAGTTTTTGGGCCATATTTTTTACTTATTAATCGATCAGATGGGTTTCGATAGCGAATCCCAGGAGTCTTCCTTCCGACATCACTATCTTCGCGTACTGAGTTTGTTGACTATAACTTTGTTTTTCGAAGCTGACACGCCTACATCTCTCAAATATAGTGATCCAAATGGTTTAGCCGTATGTTCAGTGACTCTTTCTCGAACCTTCTGTAGTCGCCTACAAATTTCAGCCATTTTGGGACCACTTATTACTAGTTAGTTACAGGCAATACAGCCTGATTCCCTGAAGTATGTAGGCATTTAGATAAGCCCGACGAATGCGTGACTCAATAGGTTAACACAGAATTCAACACGATGTCTTTGTCACCAGTCTATTCGAATACAGATGAAGATTCTTCTTTCACCTGGCAGGAGTCGCGACAGTTGAACGTCTCCACTTGTACAAACGTACTTGCTTCCACTGTGCCATCAGGAGTTGTTACTTTTGAAAAATGTGTGATTACAGTAAGGTAGCTATTAATTTAGCTTATCGTGTCACTTTATTTCAATTATTGTTTTAGCTCTTTAGAGTTTTGTTTTAGAAGCCGGGGTCGATGTTATAAAACCTTGACGTTGCCGCGAGCTGCACCTGAGGACTGGCGGGCATTCTTGAAGCAAAGATCGGGTTTAGTAGCTGGTGTCAGATTATTCGTGTTGACAAAGGTTCAGTTCTTATGTGGATAGCCCCAGTTTTACAACGTTCCCGTAAAACTGAATATCCATAGGAATAGTTGCTGTGTACGGTTTGTTCAATCTGACACCGAAATTGCGTTCGCCCGATAACAGCAAAAGGATAAATACGCCAATATGCATAAGACCAACGCGTGCTAAAAACGGCAACATTCAAAGAGGTTTAGAGAAAACTAACATCATTTACATTGATCAGCCCTCGAATCGTTCAAATGGTACAACACCGGGACTAGCACTTCCAGCACGTCACTACTTTTTAAAACAAAATACAAAAATTTCTAAAACAATAATTAAGTAAAATTATTTTATTAAAACAAATTAATAGCTACCTTTGTTGTAATCACACATTTTCCAAAAAAATATTAACAACTCCTGGTGAAAATAGACTTTTTTGTTAGAATTAGGTAAATACGTTTGTACAAGTGGGTTGTTCAACAATCGCGTGACTCCTCTCAAGATGAAATGGAAATCTTCATCTCTGTGTATTCGAGATAGATAATTGATAAAAAGATTATCCGGTGTTGGATTCTGAAATGTTAACCTATTTAGTCACGTTCGATCGGATTATCATAAATCTATACCTACCTCTTCAGAGTCAGATGTATTGCTACTGCTATTGCTAGTATCGTGGTCCAAAGTAACGATAAGAATTTGTAGAGCGGCTTCTACAAGAGGTTCGAGAGAATCACTGAACAGTAAGTGATTATACGGTACGCCTAAACCGACTGGATCGTATGCACAAACTGTATTTAGAAGAGATGTAAACATAGGTAGTGCGTGGCGATTGTCATTGAAGTTAAATGTCTGAAAATAAAGTTATAAAGTCATCAACAAACTCCAATTACGTAGAGATAGTGATCAATCGGAAAGGAGATCACAAGGTTCGCTATCAGGGCCAATCGTGTCGTTAATATAAAAGTAAAAAATATGAAAACATTTAAAGCAGAATATCAATACTAGTATTTATGTAATTCATTTCATGTCCTTGTACTTACAGTTGCAGAGATTAAAAGAGAAGAAATTCAAATTTGCAAGAAATACCCATACCATCCTTAAGCAGTCACAATACTGTTACAGTATATTAAATTCGAAATAATTTAAATCAAGTGATCGAAACCTGTAGATGCAAATAAACATACACCATAGAACAACAATAACTCATTTGGCAACCCATTATTATTATTTTTCTGTATCATTGTCGATTTCATAAAATCAGCATCAATTTCCGGTTTTTGAACTGTTAACTAAAAAATGGTCTCTAAAGGCCGTTTTACATCTATCAAACATTCTTCAAATTTTGGATTTGACTTGTTTCCGTCAAATAAATTCGATAGTGTAAAACACCATCATTTGTTTTAGACAAAGCAATGACGAAAAAAAAAACAGGAAGAACCAAGACTCATCAAAATAACTTGACAAATGTATTTAAACACCGCCATTGTCAAACTTCTTTGATCAAATAAATTTGAGTGAAGGGAGAATTTGACGTTTGATTTGAACAATGATAGATGTGAAACGCGCTTAAGAAAAAAATTGCTTGGAAAATTACAATTCAATGAGTTAACCATTAAAAAAAAAACCGTTTCACGGGATCTGCATTCTTCACAGCCACTCCCTCCTTTGTGACTTTCAATTTTTATCTATACATACTATAAAATGCTTCTTGCCTCGATCTCTTCACGTTTTAATCTCGGCCGGTTGTTGCATTGGTAGGATTGGCAGATCACATGAAGGGAAATTGTTAACATTGCTTATTACATCGAAACCCGAAATAAAAAAAGCATTTTGTTCTGACTTTATTTATTAACATGATTTTTGTTTAATGAATTGATATATATTGGTGCGGCACCTAGCTGATTTATCACTAGTAAATTTCATAAAACGTCAAACTTTAAGTGTATGCAGATCCAGTGGTTTACTCCTTATGTTGCTATAGAAACATTACGATTAACCTCTCCCTTACCTCTGAACCCCCCATTACACAAAACTTACTGGAAAGCAAGACACGAACTGGAAAACTTCAATACATGGGAACTTAACAAAACAAGTACGTATACATTGCTTACATTTAAAAATTTGTCACCCTTAATATACTATAATAAAATTTTAAAGTGAGGGTGAGTAGGATTAAAGGGTGAAACGTAAATACCATAAACACTGTGTTTTGAATATTTTTTTAGATCGACATTCCATTGCTAAAAAAAATTAAGGTGAGAAGTTTTTAAATGAAAGTATTTTTTGATTAAGATAAGTAAAAACCTTTTTGTACGCAAATAAACAGACATGCTCGTACTATGAGTATTTAAAAACTTTAAAAAATACTTACACAATCCATTTGTTTGGATTTACAGAAACTTCTGCTGGCGGTTGATAAATTGTTTCGCTGAAACAGGTTAGCAATAGCTTAATTAATTCTGTACGATTCGAATCGAAAACAGAATTCCTAGGTGGCGAATGCGCAAAACCGACGCCTGACTCCCATATATACTGCAACTATCAATCGCTAACAAATCTTCGGCTTTATCCTAAAATAAATACAGTCGTTATTAGCTCAACACTAAATAAAACATACTCTTACTGGCCCAAGTTTACGTGTGCCCAACACAGTAAAATCGGGACAAAATAAAAGATCCTGAAACAGCAACTCGCGTTACTAATCGAAAAAGAACGATCTTAAAAACATCTTACGCAAACAGCGTTTTGAAGAGATTGAGCTAGAGGTAGCGAATCTTCTTCGTCGTCGTTTTGGTTTGGCAATGACGACCAAAAAAACCCTCTCCATTCTGGATCTTCAAATATGTATGGCAATATTCTTGTCAGAAGTCGCACACAATTTAAAGCTGCAACAGAGATTTATGTCGATAAACCTACGAGTATGACAAAGAAATACACACAATAACTGATGATGGAAATAAATTTACAATAACAAGAAAAACATAAACAACATAACGGACAGAGTTGTTTAATCAGTAGGACCTATCTAGTATCAGAAAGTCTAAGATACTAACCAAAGTTTAAAAAGAAGCAATTTTGTTAAGTACTGTAATATTTACTTCAAATTCCTAACTAGTCAATTATACCAATTCCAAATATGTCTACTTTAATTTTTTTTTCAATTCTAAGAGACATGAAGTAAATAAGCAAGCCATGCATAAATCAGCTGATTTTATAGAATATTAGTTTTGCAATTGTACTAGATTGATAGTGTAAGTGAGACAACAATAATGAAATATTGTCTTTTTTCCTTTGCTATGGCCTGAAATTTTCTTGTAATTGAAAGCCAGTGAACATATAAACTTCCTGACATTTTTTATAGTCCAAATCTGGTTCAAATGGCAATGGTTTATTTAAATGCCTATACAGGGTGACCAAGAGGTATGGGTTTCTTTCTTAAGATTGTATCTAAAGAGTTACACAATCCGATAATTTCCTACAAGCTGAGCGTTTTACAGAAAGTCTAGAAATACGCCAAACACAACCTTACTTAGTTCTTGCATATAATCGGATTAGTTATAGTTTTGAGATTTTTCAAAATTTTATTATCTAACCTTAAAGAATTTCCCAATTTTCTTTGCATTGAGAATAAATGCAAAATTATGACCAATAGACCAATTCTCATTCGATAACACAGGCCAACGAAAAAAGTTTGCAAAAACTTTTTAAACAAGTTTACCTAAATCTTATGTATTTATGAATGCTGTAACCGGATCTGATAGCAGTTTTTTTTATCACCCACCATTCGCTTAATACGACATCGATTACATATTTTAAAAAAGAGGGAACATTTTATCTATAAGAATTTAAAATTTATAGTTCTTTTTATTTCGTTACAATTTTCTTTTACAATAATATTTAATTACTAAAATATGAATATAAGCTGTTTATATTTTCTGTATTTCCTCTCCCTTTTCTCTGTAAAGTTTCTTGAATAGCTTTTTCGCCAATATGATGCGTTTTGCTGTTCTCTGTAAAGTGACCAACAGTAATCACCCATCATTTTGATATTCCATCGTCCCTGGTATCGTTTCTCCATCTCTTTTAAGTCGTGATGAAACCTTTCCCCTTGCTCTTCACTCACATCACCTGAGTTCTCAGGAAAAAATCAAGATGGAAGTGGACTTTAAGACTCATCAGACAACCAAGAGTAATAAACGTTTTTATCATGTTACTTACAATAAGTTTATAGTTTGGAGCTTTCACATTACCCAAAAACTGAGTTACAACTACTTTAAATGATATCCAAGCCTCACTTTCCTTTTTATTCATCGTTGCTTCGAAGTTGGAATCGAACATCAATTTACGAATATCCCTTCTTTCAGTTTAGCTTCTGATAAATGAGGAAATTTTCCATACAAATATTGAAAGCAATCACCGTCTTTAGGTAAAGCTTTTACAAATTGTTTCATTAAGCCCAACTTTATGTGGAGTGGTGGTAGAAGAATTTTCTTGGGGTCAACTAAAGTTTTTTATACACAAAGTTTTTCTTGGCAAGTGTCAAAGTTTTTCTCATGGGCCATTGTTTATTAGACCAATGTTGATCCCTTGCTCGGCTATCCCACTCACACATAAAACATGGAAACTTCATAAATCCTTTTTGTTGACCAAGGAGCATGGAGACAACTTTTAAATCTTCACACGGCATCCAACCATGAGCTATATATTTAATTTTCTCTAAATTTATATTAAGATTTTCGTAAGTTTCCTTCATAGGATTTCAAAATATAAAATTCCTTCAATAACGGATATTAGATTGACGGCGATGTTGATTTCTTTCGTGGAGGTGAGGATAAAAATCACTCTTCAAGTATGCAATACGCTAACGTTTCGCTAATTAGTAGTGACTCCACTCTATGAATTCAAGCCGCTCTGAAGAAGCTCACGCATTGTGAGCGAAACGTTAGCGTATTGAATACTTGAAGAGTGTTTTTTATACTCACCTCCACAAAAGGAATCAACATCGCCGTCAATCTAAGTTTCCTTCATTTGAACTGAATGAGCAACAGGTAATGAATCATAAGTATTTCCATTATGTAATAATACTCTTTTACACTTGTTTTTGATGAGTCTATAAAAAAGTCTTCAACCTTCCTTTTGTATTCAATGCCAAATTCATTCATTAGACCGTTAATATCATGGCAGTAAACTAAATCCTCTCGTCTTGCCGGAAAAATTAAGTAAATTATTCATTTCTTTGTTCTATAATGATAAATAGATGTTCCAGATTCCAATAAATATTTTCTTTTAGTCTAGAATCAAGCAATTCAACTTTTTCCTTAGTCATACCCAAATCTCTCACTAAATCATTTAACTCGGCTTGTGAAAATAACCGCGGTTTTAAATTTTCTGGAGAGTATTGGAAATCATCATCAGTCGGTGGACTTTAAATTCAGGGCTAGACTGTAAAACGTCATTAATAGACTCAGGTGGCACAGGGACAGGAAATCTAGGACCATGTTCTATCGGCCGATCAGTAACGTTAGGATAGACAATTTTTTTTTATTTTTTAAATTATATCCAGTAACATCTAAGCTACAAAATAACAATCGTTTCTTTGCCCTGGTGAAGCTCTTTATGATAGATAGTGAAACGTTGGCAACTATGGTTACAATTCTCGACACGGTCTAATCTCGGAAAGTTTTTTTAAAATAGAAAATGATTAACTTTAAATGTAGATTAGATAGTCATAAAATAAGTAACAAAGTGGAAATATTAGTTGCTTAGTGCAAGAGAACCAATGCAAACTTGAGTTTAAATTTAGAAACGAATCACAAGGTTCATAACAGAAAGTGCAGATGTACCTAAACAACAATCTGTTAAATATACACGGCAGGATTCATTGCCATCAAAAGTAAAAAGTGAGTTCCAAGGCAACTTTGATGTGAATGAGATAAATTTAAAGGTCAAAGACTACATCTTTAATAGACCGGCGGATAATGACTTTATACCGTCTGCCTCTTTGCATATACAAAAAGTATAGTGTCAGAGTATACTTAAAGAGCGTACTTGTTGCGGTTCCTTGAAAAAATTATGTTATCGCTATTTGAAGTTTCTCAACTTTACAAATTTATTGTTGCAGTTCTAATAAAGTTGCATAAATTTGTAACCATTCAATTTAAAGTGCATTCTTTTTGTTATTATTCAGTATTTTGTTTATTTTTTAATGTTAGTAGTTTAGAGGTTATAATTTTTCTAACAAACCATTGCTAGTGACCGTTTTTTTGTGACATCCATAACCATGCCAACTCAGAACACAAAATGTAGAAAATTAAGCGTACACTCCAATGGCGTTGAAAAAAATAGTTCAATTTAAAATAACAAAGTTGAGGTCTATTTCCGGTATAACCGGTAGAGCTACAAAGTTTTAAATGTTTTAGAAAAAGAGACCACCCGTTTGGAAACCTTATCACGAAAGTTAAAAATCCAAATAATTCTCCTATAAGATCTAAGGATTAAGGCAGGAGATCGTGACCAACCTCGATAGTACAGGGTCATTTAAAGTCGATGGTAGGTTAGTGACGTTTATGAAAACGGGGCATGGAGTAATCTGAAAATTTATTTAGGCCATAAATAGACACTATTTATCTTTCTAAATCAGTTTCATTTTGGCGGTGTTACGCTTCTACTCAAAAGTAGTAATAACTTTTTTAATGAAACACCCTGTATATTATTCAATTTTTAGAATCGCAATTTCTTACTGATATTTTTTTCTGAATAGTTTCCTATATCTATCTACACCGATTTTCGAGATAATAATTATTTTAGGTTATTTTCTTTCAGAATATAATCCCACCAAAATTTAAATTTAGCTGCTATTAGAATCCATATAAAGCTGAAAGCATTGTATTTAACAGCTACCTAAATAAATTTACTTTATCTTATACAGGGCGGTTTAAAATTAATGATTTTGACGTGACATACAAAAAAGGTCAAAACTTTATTTTTTCAAATGGAAGTTTTGATGAATCTATTTATTCTTCATGGACAATGTGACAAAATTGTGTCAAGAACATGTAGGAAATTAAATGAAATGTATCCTGATTTGCAGCCAATGAACGAAAGAAAGTTTATGGAAATACAGGAGAACTTTATCAATTATGGTTCTGAACTTTCTTTCGTTCATTGCCTGCAAATCAGAATATATTTCATTGAATTTCCTAGATGTTCTTGCCACAATTTTGTCACATTGTAGGAGAATAAATAGATTCTTTATGCGAATAATTATTTTGCTCCATTGTAATTTGTTTTTGAATAAATATTAAATAGTAAATCACAATCACAATCTTAAAACTTCGACGTCTGTCAAACGCGTTCCATGGCTAACTAATGCAAAGTATGTGAAGATTTTTAATAATTATTGCGATTATTTCGAAAAGTTGACGAGTTAGCTATACCACTACGCTATATCAACTTGAAGGCATTTTAATTGTCTATCAGAATTTTAAGTAATATGTAAGGTGTTCCATTTAAAAAAATAAAGTTTTGACCATTCTTGTGTCATGTCAAAATCATTAATTTTAAACCGCCCTGTATAAGATAAAATAAATCTATTTAGGTAGCTGTTAAATACAAGGCTTTTGCAAACTGCATCTGAAATTTCAGCCCTATATGGATTCAAATAGCAGCTAAATTTTGGTGGAATCATATTTTGAAAGAAAATAACCTAAAATAATTATTATCTCAAAAACCGGTCTAGGTAATTATAAGACACTATTCAGAAAAATTATCAGTAAGAAATTGGGATTCTAAAAATTGAATAATATAAAGGGTGTTTAATTAAAAATTACTAAGTTGTTACTACTTTTGAGTAGAAGTGGCAACACCGCCAAAATGAAAATATTTTAGAAAGACAGATCGCCTCTATTTATGGCAGTAGCAAAATTTTCAGATTACTCCTATACCCCGTTTTACATAAACGTCTAACCTACCCTCGATTATCGATGACCCTGTATATGAGTCACTTTATAATATAGCAAAGTTAAAGACGTTGAAAACGTAAATGGTGGGCCAAACTAAAACAATGAAAAGCATTCACGCCACTTTTGTAGTTAGCATAGTGAGAAACTTCTCCGTTTGTTAGTTAGTCATAACATGACGTAACTTAGCCGCCGAAATAAAACCATTACCATCTTCATCAAAAACTCGAAATGTTTTGCAAATTTCTTCTATGCTAGCAGTGTCTTTCATTTTGCAACCCATCATAGTCTAGAATTCAGAAAAATCGATTTATCCATTACCGTCGGCGACTACTTCATTTATCATGTCTTGAAGTTCGGCTTATGTAGGATTTTAGCCTAAGGATCTCATTACAGTTCCAAATTCTTCAGTAGTAATTGTTTCACCAACATTTTTATCAACTTCAAATATTTTATCAGTTCCTCCGAATATGATGGAGATAATACTGAGCATGTAGACATATAGACAAATTGGTTTCTGTCTAGATTCGAGTCTAAAGGCCGTCGTTGATTGGATTTTTTTCCTAACGTTTCGCTAACACGAGTGGTCAGTTTCTTTAGAAGTCGGTAAATTTCCGATGTTGGATGTAGACTGAATTATTTTAATCAAGATACTATTAATTCCTAAAAACAATGTTTTGATAGCGTTGTTAATAAAAAATGTTATGTTTATACCTTATATTTTAAAAAAACCTACCAACCCATTTCCAATGCAAACTTGTTATGTATTTGTGTTTGAAAATAGTAAAAGTAATAGCAATTAAAAATCAGATTTTAAGGGGTGTAAAGTGTCACCTGCTAATGAGTATCAGCAATGGTATCAGGTTAAACGGTAACAGGGCTAAGCAATTCCGGGAATAATCAGGGTAAGAGGCCCTCCGGGGCTAAGCGATTTCCAGACTAACCGCCTGCTACGATTTTTGAGCTATCGTTTAATAAAATAGTATGTTAAAGGTATAGGTAAAGTAGCCTCCAAAACTTTTTATTAGAAAAATGCAAATCATTCACCCAATAATAGTATTTAAGAGAAATAAGAACGTAAATTTAAATTATGTCAGAAGACAAATGACAAAAAGGGACTTGAGAGATACAGTAACAGTTAATCCTCCTTTGTCAAATTTATTTGCTTCATCGCAAATTATAATTCAAAATATCATACTATAAAAAAGGAGCCACTAGAATTTTTCCTTTACTATTTTAAATTATACTTTTTTTCATGTAGCTGTAGCCTACGACTTGTATGCAACCAACTATGCTCTAACAATTCTGCAGTATTTTCCCTGAATACAGCTTGGGGCATTCGACAACCGCTAATTAGGATATCTATTGTTTGCTCAAAATATACTGACTTCCAAAAAAATTGCAACACCTGTTTCAGGAAACGTCTATTTTCATTAAACAAAGTGATGATTAAAATTAAAAAACAAAAGAACAAAAGCTTAAAAAGTTTTTTCAATAATGAGTTGCTCCACCACTATTTGTAATGCACTCATCTAGACGGCTTGGAATGCTATCAATCAAGTGATCTATAGCTGCTTGTGGTATATCATCCCAAGCTTCTTGAATCTGTTGCTGAAGATCGTGTAAATTATCTGGAGAGTGCGGTAAATTACCCATACATGTTCAATTGGCGACCGAGCAGGCCATGGGAGGACGGCAATGTTAGATTCTTCCAAAAACCGTGTTGTAGCCCTTGCCGTATTAGGGCGCACAATATCCTTCTGGAAAATGGGATTTTGCAGTCGCTGAAGATATGGAAGGTCAACTGGTTGTAGCACATTAGCAATGTAACCAGCTGCGTTAAGGTTGCCGTCAATAAAGACGAAGGGTGATCTGCTACCATAACATATTGCACCCCATATCATAACTTCTTGAGTGAGGCCTGTGTTACGTTCCACAAAAGATGTAGGATTTTTACGTTCTCCACGCATCCGTCTGACCCTCCTACGACCATCGTGGGCCCACAAGCAAAATCGATATGAATGCAACCCATAAGATCTTATCCGGCGATAAACAGATGACATTGACATCCTAAGTCCTGTACCTCTCATCCAATCATTTGCAATTCATCGAGTTGTTGAAAATCTATCTCTTGTGGCCAAAACTCTTAAGCGACGTTCTTCGCGATCTGTAGTCCTTCGAGGGCGTCCAGATCCACGGCGACAATGTTGAACACCTTCCACGGACCATTTGGAACAACATCTCAATACCGATGAAACATTTCGGTTTACACGACGAGCAATTTCTCTTAGCGAAAGTCCGGCCTCTCTCGTACCAATAATACGGCAAGGTTCAAAATCACTTAATTGGATAAAATGTTGATGTTGACGTACTCTCGGCATTGTTTTCAAGTTCAGAATGAAATTGTGAAGAAACAACAACAATTTGCAAACTTGATAGTTACTAAATGGTTTATTGTTACTATGTGCTATGGAAACAACAGGCAAAAAAACAAAAACTACTGGCTAGATTAAATTTTAATCATCACTTTGTTTAATGAAAATAGACGTTTCCTGAAAATTTGATTAAAATCGTTCGACAACTTCTAGGTGTTGCAATTTTTCTGGAAGTCAGTATACTTTGTTTTTTTTTAAGTTTGTAGTAGGTACCTACCTAATATATTTTATGGCAAACCACAATTACATAACACAAACATAAAATATTATTTCAAATTTCTGTTATAAACATGTAACGTAAAAGTCACAAATAATCATCTTTTTTTAAATATAAAATCTTCGAAATATTGTGGTTTTGACTGCACTTTCTACGATATGGATATTATACAATGACCGGCAAAGAGTTTGCATCAAAAGGGAAAAATTTTTGTTATTGAGATATCCGAAAATTTCTATTGGCAAATGAATTGAGCATACTGAATGATAAAATAAGCACTTTGACAAATGTCATATGACCACTGTCATGGCGGCAAATTAAAAAAATATAAGGCATTTCAGTGCGCTGTCAGATAGTTGTCAAAGACCTTTAAAAATGGCTACTGTAGGGCAAACTTACGTATAATTAGATGGATTTTATCATTGAGTTATAGGATTTTAATATAGTTTATAGGGTTAATTGATTTGTAATGTACCGTAATGCCAGCATTTGGTTGTGTAGTGAACTGTGGCAGTAGAGGAAATCGTGACAGTGTTAAGTTTTTTAGAATCCCTGTTATTTGTAATTTTAAGCATAAATTGAGTTAAAATACTCTTTCACAGACTCTATAACTAACTTAAATAAAACGACCACTAAAAGTACAAAAAATCAACATAAATTACTCACATTCGAATGAAAACAAAGGTTTGTTTGCCCTACAGACGCCATTTTAGCAAAAGCGTTAAAATGCCTTATTCCTTAAATATGTAAAAAGTGAGGTTAGATGACAAGATATTGAAAATGGTCAAGAGAAAAGTTGTTCAGAATTAGATTATACGTCTATGTGCAAATTTGCAAAAGAAAATAACGACTTTTCAAAAATATCAGTATTCCGGCATTTTTTCCGGAAATATTGAGAAAACAAAATTTTTTGCGATTGATTTGCATAAAACACAATAAAACCAACAAATACACTTCACAATCCAGTAATTTTTATTTATTAGTCTACCAATGGACGGTAAAGAACAAAAAACATTGTTTTTTTAGGACGGACTTGGTTGCAATGACCTACAGAAAACAAAAGGTTGAAATTACAAATTTAGAACTATTTTAAAATAGTCCTAAAATGAACAATTCTTTCATTCTAAACCCAATTTAAACAATTTTTTACAATATTGCCTGGATAATAAGTTCATACAAAAACATACAAAAAATTTCCGAAAAAAATGCCGGAAAACTGATATTTTCGAAAAGTCGTTATTTTCTTTTGAAAATAGACGTATAATCTAATTTTGAACAACTTTTCTCTTAGACATTTTTCAATATCTTGTCATCTAACCTCACTTTTTTACATATTTAAAGAATATTTTTTAAATTTGCCGCCATGACAGTGGTCACATGACATTTGTCAAAGTGCTTTTTTTGTCATTTAATATGCTGAATTCATTTCTCAAAAAAAAATTTCAGATATCTCAATTACAAAAATTTTTCCCATTTGATGCAAACTCTTTGCCGGTCACTGTATCTGAAAAACGTATGGGATTAAAAAGTGTATTTACCGTAAAATGCAATGTATGTAATTTACAAAGCACTTTTGATACCGAAGAAGAAGGAAACGTCGATATCAACATGGCTGCTGTATGTGGAATTATAGCGATAGGTGCAGAGTACAGTCAGTTTAATGAGTTATGCTTATCTCTAAACATACCTTCAATGTCTGTACACACATACAGGTCAAAAGAAGAGAGTGTCCAAAAAAAAATTGTGATGCTCCATTTCAAGAAATGAGAGTTGCTGGAATGCAAGAATCAAAGTTAGCTAAAGATTGCGGCAATGTAGATCTTGACGGTATTCTTATTATAACAGTCATTGTGGATGGCGCTTGGTGTTAGCGCTCCTATAAAACCAATTACAATGCGTTATCAGGTGTCGTCGCCTGCATTAGATGTCAAAACTAAAAAAGTTTTATACTTGGCCGTCAAAAATAAATATTGTGCATTCTGTCAAAAATATAAGACAGAGAACATTCCTGCACATAACTGTTTTAAAAACTGGAGCGGCACGTGAACTTTTATGGAGTCTCAGATTATTATGGAAGGATTCAAATGTTCTCTGAATTTACATGGCGTAAAATATGGTAAAATCATCGGAGATGGAGACAGCAGCGTGTATAAAAAAAATGTGACAAAAGCTTATGGGCCAAACTTTTTCATCGAAAAAATCGAATGCAGAAACCACATATTACGTAATTATTGCAGCAAAATTAAAAAGCTGTATAAAGACCGAAATTAGATGCAATCATAAACAAATGTACTACGGTTTAGGACAGCTGTTGTCCAAGCACTGAAACACAGAAACACAATTAAAAATTAGTAGTTTTAAAGACGACATTAATAATGGACCTAGGCATACATTCGGTGACCACAAAGGGTGCAAAATAAATCCTAAGGAGTACAAATATTTTTGCACCGTGGACCAAAAACCTAGAGAAAGAAAACCTATATGAATCTTTCAAAAGAGAAATTTTTTTGAAGATTTTAACAAATGCGTAAGTAGAGTAGTTAATCATTAGTCTAGTTTACTGCATGATGTAGACAATAACTACGCTGAAAATTTTAATCATATAGTAAACAAATTCATAGGTGAAAAACGAGTTAATTTCTCGTTGAGGGGGTCTTATGAGTCCAGATGCAATGCAGCTGCCGTGAGTTTTAACAAAAGAAGTGATTTTTTGAAGTTAATTCGTTCTAGACTGAATAATTTACTCCTTAATTGCGTTATTGTCATCTTACTTATCCAACCGCAAACAGTATGTAGCTTACAATAATTGTACTTCATTTTCGTTTATTGCAACTTCAGGTGTTCCACAAGGCTCAAATATTGGACCGTTGCTGTTTTTATTGTTTGTAAATGATCTCCCAAATAACTTATGTTGTGAAAAATTGCTATTTGCAGATGATCTTAAAATATATCAGACTGTTACAAGTATAGAAGATTGCCGTTATATACAATTAGAATTGGATAAAGTTCAGTTGTGGTGTCAATCTAATGGTTTAGATTTAAACATAAATAAATGTTCTATCGTGTCGTACTCCCGGAAACATTCTCCTATTGTCTATCCCTACAAGATTAATAATTTACAATTACCAAGACATGAATTAATAAAGGATTTAGGTGTTACATTTGATACCAAGTTCTCGTTTATTCCTCATGTACAAAACGTAGTAAGTTCGTCATTAAAATTACTGGGTTTAGAAGTTTAAAATCTTTCTCTAATACTGCTGTTTTTAAATTATTGTACTTTTTCTTGTTGCGTTCTAAATTAGAATACGGAGCTATAATTTGGAGCCCGTTTTATGAAACATATGCACAACATTGAAAATGTTCAAAGAAGATTTTTAAAACTATTATTTTTTTACAATTTTAGATATTATCCAGAAAGAGGATTTAGCCAATATAAGCTTTTAGAAGTAGCCGGTATAATATCTCTTGAAAGTCGAAGGAAAGTATGTAGTTTACGGTTTTTGCATGGGTTAATTCACAACAAAATTGATTGTCCAGAACTATTAGAATTGTTTCATTTCAAGGTACCTAATAAGTTAACTAGAAAAACGGATATGTTTTACCTCGATACGCCACGCACTAATATTATACATATGTCCCCAATGTATTATAGAATGTGTAAATGTTACAATGCTGTTAATATTGATTTAGATATATTTATATGCAGTATCCAACAGCTGTCCTCAGTTTATAGGATGTAGTGAAGAATTATTAGTTTCAACACTTTAATTTTTTTATTGTTTTTTTTTTGGTTATGATAACTGATCATTTATTTAAAATACTATTGTTATAACAAAAAGTAAAATTAATATGTTTGTAGAAACCTCTATGTATACATGTATATTGTCGTGTAATTGGGTAATCTACCTGTTGGGTAATAAATAAATAAATAAATAAATAAAATAAAACGGTAAAATTGGAAAATACCCAAAAAATTATGTTTGAGAAGAAAACACAAACGTTCTCAAAATAATAAAAAAAGATTGTTAACCGTTTATCAAGAAATGATGATTATGGCAATATTAGTGAGCATAGAGTTGAAGACAAATATCCTGATGAATTGCTAATTTTAAAAAACAAACTATTAGATAAAATATCAAATGTAAATATAACTGAAATTGAATTTATCACTAGAAGACAAATTTCCAATCCTGTATGGTTTCAAGAAAAATTGGTTGGCCTTACTGGAAGTACTTTGGAAGAGTATGCAAAATGAAGACGACTACATCAACAGCCAATCTTGTAAAAACGATTTTATATGGTAATCTAAAAAAAAATATTGTAAAACAATTCAACAGGGAATTATTAATGAAGAAAATGCGATTAGAGAATTTAAACAGCATTATAATCAAAGAGTTGGAAAATGTGGACTATTTGTAGATAATCAAAAGAGATACTTAGCAGCTTCTCCCGATGGGTTGACTGAAGATGACGGAATCATTGAAGATGACGGAATCATTGAAGATGACGGAATCATTGAAGTGAAACGGCCTCATGGAGCACGGGATATGAACGCCACAGATGCGATTCGGTCTAAAGTCATTTCGTACTGTACAACAACGACGATGGTTCACTAAACATTCGGTTAAAATCCAACCACAACTATATGTTTCAAATTCAAGATGAATTACACATAACAAGACGGAAGCACTGTTATTTTATTATACAGGGTTTTCAAACTTGAGTCGGCACTATTGCTAACTTTGTTATTATTAGAGCTACATGGTCGGTTAAATAGACAAACTAAGTAGTATTTGTTTCTTTTTTCAAATAGGACACCCTGTATACAATATTCTCAATCGATAGGAAATTGAATACTGAATAAAAAGTGTCCTATTATTTTTTATCCTAAAGTCAAAAATGACAGAGCTATCGATAATTTTTCAAATAAGTTTGAAGTGACTGTGATTTTATAAATTACAATCATTTGTTGTATAAATGTCATCAGAATTAAAATGTCAAATTGAACTTTCACTGGTAAACAGTTTACAGCCATTTTTATTCTGTTTTCACCATAGTGATGAGAGAAACAAATGCTACTAGTTTGCCTATTTAACCGACCCTGTAGTTCTAATAATAACAAAGTTAGCAATTGTGCCGACTTAAGTTTGAAAACCCTGTATAATAAAATAACAGTGCTTCCGTCTCGTTATGTGTAATTCATCTTGAATTTGAAACATATAGTTGTGGTTGGATTTTAACCGAATGTTTACTGAACCATCGTCGTTGTTGTACAGTACGAAATGACTTTAGACCGAATAGTATCTGTGACGTTCATATCTCGTGTTCCATGAGGACATTTCACTTCAATGATTCCGCCATCTTTAGTCACTTAAGTTTGAAAACCCTGTATACCCAAAATGGTATCATGTGCAAGAAAATTATTAGGAATGATAATTTTTGGTCGTCAAAAATGGAGCAGCAGTTAGAAAAATTTTTTTCTTCAAGCGTGCTAAAATATGAATTTTACTATACCGCATTGAATATATAGAACGACTACATTATTTTACGGCGTACAGTAATATTATTATTTTACGCTCAATTAGTAACTTAGTTTGCCGGTAGAGGTATTAGCACTTTTTAAGCAGAAACGCCATTTAAAATTTAAACTTTTAAAAATGTCGCAAATTGAAGGAACTCCACCTAAAATAAAACAAATCGCCGATGCCTTAGTTGAAAATTTGATCCCCAACAAATCGCGCAAAATATATGATTTTGCTTACAATAAATTTTTGAAATGGGCGCAAGAAAATAATATAATCAATTACACAGAAAATGTTATGTTAGCGTATTTTTCCCATTTGGCGGAAACTATGAAAAGTTCGTCATTATGGGCACAATAATCCATGCTAAAGTGCCAATTAAATATTAAACATGACATAAACTTAAAAATTACGCAAAATTAATTTCCTTCTTGAAGCGCCAAGCTGATGGGTATCAACCAAAAAAGCAAAAGTTTTCTCAAAAGAACATTTTAATAACTTTTACAAAATGCGCCAAACAATGAATATTTGGCCATGAAGGTAATTTCAAATATAACTTTTTCAATCGCTAAAGTAGATACTATTTTCTTAGATCGTATTAATATTCGGAGTTAGTGGGGCATGTCGTTGCGACGAACTAGTCAATTTAAGAATACAGGATATCGAAGACCTGGAACGTATAATACTAGTAAAAATTCCTAATACTAAAACGAATAAGTCACGGACATTTACCATAGTTGGAGATTTTTATTTAAATTTATGTAGACAATATATGACACTTCGACCTAATGACATCAACATAACAAGATTCTTTTTAAAATACCAAAATGGTAGATGCCACCGTGTCGTTATGGGGATACATAAAATTTCAGGTATACCAAAACAAGTGGCAACTTTTTAAAACTACCTAATCCAGAGGAATACACTGGTCATACACTGCGACGAACCTCAGCTACATTGTTAGTTGACAATGGTGGAGACATTACCACTCTAAAAGACACGGTGGATGGAAATCTAACAATGTAGCTGAGGGATACATCGAAGACTCCCTTTCAAACAAACGTGAAATTGCCAATAGAATATTAGGGTGCGATGAAGGTAACACATCTACCGTAACATCAGGTGATCTTAACAGGCCTAGTACTTCCACCGCAACATCGAGCATATCCCAGTCAAGTGAATATGAAATCCATCACGACTATAATGACGTCAATGTCAGTTCTAAAACAGCAAGTAGTGGATTAAATATTATTAACTCGACATTACAAAATTGGGAAAAAATACCGAATAGCCTCCATGACGGATCAGGATGAAACTCATAACATATACTAAACTCATCACGAGAAAAACAATGGCACTAGTCCCATCGCCCGGAAAAGTCTAGTTATTGAGATATAACAAGTATAAATTAAAAATGAGAATAAGAATGGGATATATTAACCTAACTTAACGTAACCTAAACATAACCTAAACCTAACCTAACCTAACCTAAACCTAACCTAAACCTAACCTAACCTTACCTAACAGTGACATAAATAAAAAATACAAAAAAGTTTTTTATTCTCCAGGATACAATTTTACAATGTTACTTATCAATTGCTCGAATCTGTCACACTCTTTTCCACAGATATTCACACAAGTGCACAGTCCACTTTGGAATCGAACCAATAACACCTTAATATACATTTTAATCCGACACCTCATTCAACTGAGCTAATTGTATTCACAAATACTTTTTTTAAAAGATCCTACCAGTTGCTAGCATAAATGTATCCTGTAATGTTTTGGACTATATCTCCAAAACTACCCATTTGCGGGAGTTGCGACTAGTGTCATTGTTCTTCCCGTCAGTCGTATAGTATAATGTACGGGTTTTCAGCCCGATCCGACCTGGGGGCTATTCGGAAGTACACCCCAAAATTGTACCTTTAATATTACTATAAATAAGAAATAGGTATTTTTTCCACTATATAGTTACTACAAAAGAATGTTTGTTTTAAGTTTTCATCTGAAATAAGAGTTAATTATTATTATTGTTGTATTGTTAAATAATTATAGCTTTCTTTCTTACTCTACAAATTAATACAAAAAAATTTTCCTTTTACAAACCGTGTTAATACACACAACAAAAATAATGTTGTTTGACAGTCATGTTTGACAGTTGTAAAGTTGAGTTAACGCTGTTGCCTATTCATTCTAAAACCACCTCAATTACTTCAAGAATTTGGTTTTTACGCTTGAAGAAAAAATAGTATATGCTACACGGAGTCGAACGCCTTTTGTGTTTCGCAAAGTATTTTTGCGGCCTCAGCTGCGCTTCGGCCGCAATACCTTCGCTCAACACAAAAAGAATGCGTTCTACTCCTAGTAGCCATAATATACTATACTTGTCCGCGTTACTTCCGGAGCTTGTTGATTCAAGAATTGCACGAAATTTACCTCTTCGAGAAATTAAACGCGCCGATTTGTAGTAGATAAGTGTGAATTTGGTATAATAATAATTTATGTCATTTTAATACAATATGTTACTTTTTTTTCATTTTACTAATGTAATTCTGTAAAGTATAAAGTATAAACACTTTAGATTGTTTTTAATTAATGTTTTATTTACCATTTATTGTTATAAGTAAACGATTATCCCTTTTCACTCAACGATTATACTAATGAGATCCCTGAGGCAGTAGGTATAAACGAGCAACCGTACTTTTTTCAATTATATGTAATGTTGGTCGACTACTTTTAAAACAGTTTTTTTTAAATATTTTAACTAAGGAAAATTTTAAAACAAAAATACCGACATTTCGGACTAGCAATAACCAGGCTACATCCAAATATAACAAGAAAATTTGAATACTTTCAAGGGTGTGCCCATAAAATGGTTATGCAATATTTAATTTTTTTATTATGCAGTAATGAATTTTTATTATTTAAAAACAAGTACATACAAGTCTGTGTATAAATAAGATATAACTAATAAAATATCGACCACCTTTTCATCAATCAAAACTAACATATAAAATGGTTTTACAATTATGCAAAAATTACATATTAATGCAATATACTGCAGAGGAGCCTTAAAGGAAATAAGAACGTAAATTTAAATTATGTCAGAAGACAAATTACAAAAAGGAGACTAGTGAGAGAGACAGAAACAGTTAATTATCCTTTGTCAAATTTATTCGCTTCATCCCAAATTATAACTCAAAATATCATAATATACCATAAAACTAGAAATTTTAAATTATACTTTTTTTAGAAAAAAAATATTTCATTTGTAGCTGTAGAATTAAGGAGCAACGCAAGAGATTCGTTCTCTAAATATGATCTTTATTTTGGGTGCATTCATATTTTCTCGAACTAACGATCATCAATTGCTTTAGTATTTTTAATTTTGCAGTGTGGAAAGTGCTGATTAAAAAATAAATAGTCTGTTTCAATCGCTACAAAGCTTTTTTTATTTTCAGTTATTGCTTTGATTATGTTATTGTGTCCTAGTGAAATATTTTACTGTATTTTCGATTGACTTAAAAAAAATTACATATGTTGTTGTATAGCGAAGTTTGTTTTTATCTTGCTTACTTTTAAAGCGTTAGCTTAGAGTTAAAGGACAATAGATAATAACTTGGCAAAGCTGGCTAGCCCATTGGGCCAAAAAGGTCCACATGTTTAACCATTTTAACTTATGAAGAAAGAATCGATCTTTCCGATTCTAGTAAAATTTTTGTAGACATTTATGGCCCAATGTGTAATTAATGGTTAAAAACCGTTAAAACGCACACGTATCTATGCATTTTTTTATCACTTCGAAATTGGTTTGCGGGAAGCGCCAACATTTGAATTTTGAAATTCAAATATGACTTCTATTCCATTTTATAAAAATGAAATGATGAGTGATTGGTGGAAGCGATTCTCATGATTATTTTTATTATTAATGTTTAATTAATAGAAAAAGTGATTTGTGTGTAAAGAATTAAAGAATTTTTAGGCGCAAAGAGTCATTCATCTGCACGGAGTTTCTTCAAGAGCAGGTAAGTCACAATTGTTGTTTTTAGTTAGGTTTAGGTTATCACTTGAAATACGCGAAGAATTAGTTTTTTTGAATACATCACAAGCTTCATTCACTCTTTGCAAAACTAGGTTCATTGCGTCAAATAGCATGATATATATATATTGCTTCTGTTCCTCAAACGTAGCTGGTCTCGGTGCCTTCGGAGCTTTTGATTCTGAAACTCTTAGTGCTTCACGGAAATACGCATCAACCGCATAGTTAGCCTTCCTCTCTCGCTTGGAGGTTCGATCCAGTGACCAATAAAGGTTTTCCTCTTTTCTCGTGATCCTCTCCCTCGAACTTGTACACAGACTCGGTGGACGTGTCTAATGTAAAGTTTCTCAAAGAAGATTCCCCAAGACCGGCCAACTTCTGGTTAAGCTCTTCCCGTTTGGTTCTCACTCTTTTTCAGGATTTCATTCATGTCTTCACCCGTAATATCACTATCTTTTGTAGCAAACACTTGATCTGCTCCGAACCGAATCATGTTCAACATATCATCCTTATTCAACTGGTTAGCTTTGTTGTCCACCAATCGACCTTGTTGATTGACGAGTTTGTCAGTCTCAACTTAATTTCCGCTCTTTCCACAATCTTTTCCTCCACGGTGCTTTCCGTAATAAATCTGAACACTCTAACTTGCTTCATTTGACATATACGATGAGCTCTGTCTATAGCTTGGAGATCTATTTGGGGATTCCAGTCAGAATCCAGTTTGCCGTTGCCAAATTAATTCCGAGACCACCTGCTCACAATCTTCCGAAGAGTTAAAGAGTTCCAGTAAAGGGAAACTGAAAAAAGTCCACAACGCGTGCAAATTGTTCTGAAGAAGTGTTCCTGTAATCAACAGTCTATTTAACGATTTAAATTCTTGAACATACTCGGACGACTTCGACTTCTAGTTTTTGGTTCTGTGCGCCTAATCAATAATGACGTATTTCCAATGGAACTTTTTAAATACTGATTTCTCCTTGATTACTTTCTCATACGATGTAACTTCAGACGATAACGTCCAAGAATCACTCTCATTATCAACCCTACTATATATTGTCTTCTTCTTGTTTAGTTTCGAAAGGTTCAGAAACAGTTTTCGAGATACCTAACTGTAAAAGTATTCAGACTCGTCTACAACTTACTTCAATCGCTTTATTTCTTTCCACCCAAAATGTACAGACGAAGGGTTCGTAGAAATTACAAAATTGCTTGTACGTTGTGAGCATATCTTGATTTCCGGATCTTCTTCCATTAATAATGCATCCTTTCCTTGAATAAGCCTCTTTTCTAACTTGGGCAAATACGAATGTTGAGATTTCATATAAGTACTTTATTACTTTTCAGGATGGTTCAACCAACATGTTGCGCGTGTTCGAAGGGAATTCGCAGCGGAAGAAAAAGAATTGCTTGAGAAGTCTAGCATCTTGATGAAGGGAGGGTAAACGCTTTAGGAAATCAGTATCATGAGGAGGATGCCTTACATAACGCATGTTGCAAACGGATACGGAGAGAAGAGCATCGAATGGAAGACGATGATGTATGTCAAGAGGATGCTGGATGTAAAGAGAATGGTGGATGCCAAGAGGATGGTGTATGTGAAGAAAATGGTGGATGTCAACACGATGGTGTATGTGAAGAGAATGATAGATGTCAACGTGATGGTGAGCAAGTACCTGTAGGTACTGGAGATTCTCGTGCTCAACGATCTCGTGTTGTTGATGTCACTCGTGTTGAAGGAAAGAGTAATCTGCTGATCAATCAGAAAGAGATAGTGCAAGCTTCGAACCAGGTGTCTTCCTCGTCTTCCTCAGTTCAGTCTCCGCGTCCCAGGAAAAAAGTCCTTCAAGTGCTATAGTTTCCGAAGAGGCTCGAGTTGGACTTACTGGGGGTATCCGAAATGAACTTCGAACGGTATGTACATATTAATATAACATTTCATTTGAAATGTATTGGGACAAGTGAGATTGAGATGAAACTAACGTAAACTAAACCTGTTATGTAAAAATGTGTTAAGAAAAGTGAGGTTAAATGAAACTTGATAATATAAGACTACAATAGATTTAGGCAAATAAGCAGAAACCTAGACGGGCTGAAGTAGCTCCGGCAGTACCAAGCCAACAATTTGAACTCTCAAATGAGAACGAGGTATTTTAATTAACCAACTAAAAGTAAAAATTATCAAACTTTTACGTAATTAATTAAATGGATTTGTCAGGTACGCTTAGAAAATTCAAAGAGATCCACTCGTGACTGCGTTGAGACTCATTACTCCGCAGCTTCAGAAAGCCAGTCTCTGTCAATTGGAAGTCAGAGTCAACGTCGCAAATCAATCGTAACGACATCGTCGAGTAGTAAAGATTAGCTAGATCTATTATCTATCACATCTACTGAAGCATGTTGCTGGATATGCAAATCAACAAACCGCGAACAGTAATGAAGAAGTATGCTAGAACTGACATGTGGCTATCGGAAGGAGTTTGGATTCCGCCAGCTACTAGATGTTGCAATAGTCACCTGATCAACCAGAGGATCCTCGACGACGAATCCAGATATTTTATCAAGCAAAAAGCAACCGTTGGGGCTTGGTTTATTAAGAAGGAGCTTTCAAGCTTTATTCTTCTCTTAACCAATAAAGCCAACCAACCCCACATTAGCATAAAATCTAATCAGCTAGCTGACAAAAATTTTAAGTTGCTGTTTGGGATTCAAAAGCAGGAGTTTGAAGACCTGTTAGGAAATATTCGTCCTCACTTGAGAGACAGCTGTCATCAATCTCGTCAAGATGCCCTAGCATTACTTTTGATAAAGCTCCGACTCGGGACTTCTCAAAAGCTTCTAGGATTCTTGTTTGGCATGTTTCAACAAAAAGTGAGCACCAGCACGTGGCGAGTGGCTGAGGTATTAAAAGAGTTTGTATCGCAGAACGTTGGATACGATTCCATTTCCCGTAAAAAACTGATTGCTGAACATGACTCAGCTTATATACGGCAACTTTACCAAGTCCCTGTAGGCAACGTTATTCTCTTTCTGGATGGTAGGAAACACAACTTATTGACTGTAACTTATTGTTGGCTTATTTAGAAACTGTTTCTTGTTTACAGCTACATACTTGTATGTGGAGAAGAGTGAAGATAATGACTTGCAGCGGAAAACGTTTTGCTTCGGAAAAGGTAGGAATTTGGTAAAGCCGATGATGTTGATTGCTCCATCTGGAAGAATCATCGCAGCCACTGGGCTCTATTGTTCTGATGCTAGACATAATGATGCCAAGATGCTTCGTCATATGTTTGATGATCCTTCGGATATTTCCACGCTTCTAAAACCAGGATATGTGCTAATTGGTACGTGTTTTATACTTGACTTGACAACGGCTTGACATAGTTTTAAAGGAATCATAATTAAAATGATTTTCTTCTGCAGTGAATCGAGGGTTCAGATATGTTAAGCAATTTTTGGAAAATAAGGGCTTTGTAGTAAAGACGCCAGTGATTTTGAACAAAAAACAAAACCAGTTCACTGCTGAAGAGGCCAATGAATCTCGAGTAGTTATCCTAACTCGATGGAGGGTGGAAGCTTTGAATTGAAGACTGAAGGGGCTTTTCAAATTCTTTGATATGAAGATCCCTCATCATTATTACAATCGCAATTGTAATGACAAACTTCGTCTCTTACTGGATATAGATGTGCCCTCATCAATAAGTACCGTCCTCCAAATTATACCGAATCGACAAATTCTCAGAAGATAATCGAGAAAGTTTCTAGGAAGTTCTCTTTCACAAACACACTCAAAAATGAAGTTTTGCCAATTCTCCGAAAGACAAGCCTGTGGGAAAGAATCTGGCGACCGTAATTACGAAGGATTTCCATTGATGACGCTGAATGAACTGGAGGAAATCACTTTAACTCTTGTAAGTGACGATCTCGAATCGGAGGATGAATCTGTGCCTGAGAACGGAGCTATTTCTGAGAATGGTAGGGCAGACTCTGTAGATGATATTGTTGATGGAGATGATGGCGTTTCTGATGGGAAAGCTGGGATTGTAGCAGATGATAAAGAAAGCGAAGACGAGAGCGATGCTGAAGCGAAAGTGGAGTGTGAAGAGGAGGAGGAATCAGAGTCAGAAAGTGAGATAGAAGACTGGAGTATGTCCCTGCAAGAATAGCAGTTTTGGTTTTCAAAATTGTTTTAGTGGATAATAGTAATATATTGAACCGCGGTCGTCCCTAATGTTTTTTCTATTCTTATGAGCTATACTTAATAAAGCACAACTAGCTTTAACATGGATAAGATATGAACTGTAATTAAATGAACTTAATTAACTTTAATATGTGCCAAAGCCGGAGCAATATTTTGATAATCTCGATGTAGAATACTTTATGAAGAGAGAAAAAGTTTTACATATAAAGCTCATGTAAAGCACGAGTATAGAAATTCGCACGTTAGGAGAGAGTATAGAAAAAACGAATACCATTACAAGAGGACTTTGGAATTGGCAGAAAAGAACAAAGGAAAGGACTATTTTCCGACCAGGAAATAAGAAGAAAGTACGCTTTGTTCCATGTATTAAGCCATCAGACATGTTAAAATGTAGTCATAATAAATATAAAATTCTTACTAAAAACCTAATTATTCGCATCTCTGCATTCATTTTAGAATATTTTAGTTTATATAGATTGTCATCAATATTTTTAATTTGCATATAATTTTTAAGTAATACGCACTGCATATGGTGAGATTTTTAATTCCATTGATTTTTTGTCGGATTTTTCACCTCGGGTCAAAATCCAATGACCCCTATTGACAGATAATAGCCTGATTTAGGTGCCTTAATGATCAATGGTTTAGGTCTAATTACTGTTGTAAAACTAGCCTTACAACTATTAGTTACCGTCTATTGTCCTTTTAATAAGTGAGACAACCGAACGACCAACTACAGATTTTGAATTATTGTCAGACGCAACTTCTTCATGAATTGGCAAAGGATAATCTTGACAGGCGTTTTCAATTTTGTGAGATACATACATTTTGAATTATTTCTTTCGTTAGTGACAGTCCAGTCCAAAACCACCATGAATTCAAAATGGACGTTACTTTTGAACAAGCACCGTCTACCGTGTTACTTTACAGAGATTTTTTCCCCATAGAATACTTTCAATGACGTTACCTCAAATCCCAATTCTGTAGAACGACGTTGAAGTCCTTGAATAAATGTTGTCATTATATTATTGACATTTGTATCAAGTAAGTGTCTGAGAAATACTACACAATGTTAGAACATTTCAAACAAGTTTTACAATAATAATTTATGTTATTTTTCGTTCCTAACATTTTAAAATTAATTGTCATTAGCCTCACCAATAATAATCAGGTTAATGTTGTCGGGTACAGGCTTACATAATGCCATTTTCATAAAGTTTACAATTTGATCCATAGCATGATTATTATTATGAATCAATTTCGATACCATAGGATTGAAAGGCGAAATTTGTCGTAACATCAATATGAAAATAAATCTAGTTTCAAATTGACCATTTAAAAAACAATGCTGATTTCTGAGCAGTGTACGTAGCGTCACTTAGAAACATAAAATCGAATGTGATCTTTGGTATTTTACTGGAAAAGTAGGGCAAAGTATTATATTGACATTTTCTTTAAGGTCTTCTAATGTTGGTCTGAATCGATTGTTTGCTAAGAACCCCACTTTCCACCAATAAGGGTATTATTAATTGACAATACAAAACGTCTTCTGCGTCGAAATATTAACAATAACTTCCAGTCATTACAAAATTCAAATTGTTTCCAAAAGAAATTAATTAGATTTGAAATTAACATCAACACAATGTGTTTAATTATCACTGCAATAGTTCCATAGCGTAATTGTCGCAGGAACAATTAATCTTATTAATTTAAAGGGCATTAGGTATTTAAATAGAGTATGTATCATGGATAATATTCTGCACAGAGGGAATACGACTTGATATACTGTTGAACAATAAAGTTATACCTCTGAGAAGAAGCTTAAGTGATTACAAGATAGTTCAAAGCAAAACACATGTTTACGTGAACACAAGGTGAGGGATTACATAATAGTTCCCCTCAAATAAACAAAAGCTTTCACAAAGAGTATATCACAGTTTACTCATCTCAAAATTCTAAGATCAATAAGAACAAAAAAAACATATGTAACTCGAAAAACTACATTTACATTAAAAATAACCAATTAAATACCTGTCTGCTGTTCATGTTGGGTACGACAACTGCTGTCGACAACTTTTACAATCTTTTCGACAGCTTTATAACACAATGTTGCTAGATTAGTAGGGGCTTCTTCACGCAAAGCACGTATTTCAGCTGCCGGAACTAATGTAAATATATCCTGTATATTAGTGACATTTTCCGACCAGAACTGTTCCCAAAAGGCATCGTCCGATACGTCAATAGGCTGTAGGTGCAATTAAAATTAATTGTGTGTAACATATTCTTCCAATTGAAATTGTTACCTCTGTTTTAGATGTCAGTTGTACTACAGCCTTTCGAAAATTTAATTTGGTATCAACGTTACCCATTACGTGTCAATTTTCTTTCTTATCTATTTAGAAAATCTGTTAACTTTATTTACAAATGAAAAGGGTTCGATTTATTTTAGGTTAAAACCCTTAAGTAAACATCATCAATAAATCAATTTTCTTAAAGAAAGTATAGAGGTCGCTATATAATACAAGTACTTATTTATGCATATGAGAGATGGCGCTTTATTTTTGCAAGAAAGATATAAATAAAATAAAACCAAAGAATATATAATTGGTAAAACTAAAAAGAAATTAGTAAACTCAACTAGGTGTCTTTCAAATAAATTTATTAACCAACCCTATCATATAGGTCGCTATTAGATTTAAAGTTGTAGCGTACTCCTGGTAAATGTTATAGTTATAAAACCCCAACGCCAGTTGAGAAGGCCCAACCACAAGGCCCAACTGACATCTTACAATTTTTGATTTTTTTTTTTAATTTAAAACATTTTCAGCTTTAATTATTGATTAACAAAGAGCTAAAGAAATCATGTAAAATCGCCATTTTGGAATTCATTTTTAAGGAATTTGCAACAATTCGAGTCACCCACCCTAAAATTTAATAAGTTGTTAACGTTTTCAAAAATAAAAAAAATCTACTTCAATATATACACTTATATTTATACCCAATGAGACGGGAATTGCGCAGTACTTCCGTTGAAAGCGCTGCACAAGCAGTTTTTGCTTTTCTAATTAAAATTCTTTAGTTTTTGTTTATTTTTAGTATTAAAAAAATATTGCTTTAATTTGTAACATTATATATACAAAATTCTAAAAGAGATTAGAGAATGAAAATTCGGTGAAATTGGGTAGGTACAAGTAATTCATCGTATTCGTAAGCGTGGAGAAAGTTGAATGTTGGGCGGGTAAAGTAAAGGAGTAGGGACCCGGTTGTACACTTCATTATTTTTAACTTAAAATATATGAAATTTTAAACAATGCATTCATCTTAGATAAACGGGTTAATAATTAAAAATCTTCGAAAAGTTTTCAATTTTTGATAAGAATCAATCTTTTATCAGTACTTGCTAACTTCTTTTAAAAAAACAACTTTTTCGGTTTAGATTAAACCAAATTGTAGATATGAATTGATAGTAAATAATCATTACCAAATTAAACCTATTAATTATATAACTTCGTCCCAATTGATAAAAACGTAATCTCACACGGCAACGGAGACAGCAATACATTTCCATAAGTTGAGAGGCAAGTAACTACGGGATTTTTTTTGACCGAACAATCACTGTTAAAAAGAAAAGTGCGATATTTTTACATCACTGAGTGTACCGTCAAACGGGGTAAAGTCGATCAAAAATGAAGGTTTTTTTAGCATAGCACCTAAACGATTTAATTTTTTTAAATGGCATTGAAAATGAAGATACCTTAAATATTAAGCCATTTGATGAACCTATTATTATTTTTCTAAGTTTTCCCATTTAATTTTTATTTTTCGTTAATACCTTAGAAAAATTGACTTTACCCTGCCAAAGGGCAAAGTCGATCAACAATCATTAAAAAAAGTCACCAAATCTTTTTTTTTTAAATTTGGAGTTAATAAAACCATCAAAAAGTAAAAAATGCTTCTTTATTTAGTCTTTTTACAGCCATAAGTTGCTATAACTAAAAATATCACAAAACAACTAAAAATAATAGAAAAACATATTCTTTACGTAGCTATCTAGATCAGTTCTCTTACATAAATAAAATACAACAAATAAAATATAAAATTCTTAGCTGCACAAAAAACACAACTATTTACTCCACAAGAACTTCTTCTTCTTCGCGCAGATGAAAGGTGTGCCTTCCACGCTTTTGTCCTTTTAAGTTGATTTTTCTTTTAATCTGCTCAAACATAATTATTGATAAGTCTGGAATTTGTGGATACACAAAAACACATCTTTATTTGACTCCTTCTTGCGCATTGTATTAACAGTCAGTTCTTCGTTTGAGATAGTTTCAATCTTGGCAATAAAATGTCTGTCTCTTTTGTTGGTTTTAAATGTTACTAATACGTAGTCATTTACGATAAAAACTCGAGAATTTTGCTCTTCTGCCAAGCTTTCACTTAGGGTAGAGGGTTCTCCTATTTCGTATTCTTCTGTGAATGACTTCTCTGATTCCGCAACCTCTAAATCCGATTCTTTTTCTGACTCAATCTCACTTATATTTTTATTTTTATCTTGTCCAAGTCCTTCTTCTGATTCGCTATCATTTGCTCCTGGTCTATGTCCTTTCGTTTTGTTTTGTGCTGTAGTTGTGGATTCAGCTATTAACAGATCCGATGTCCCTATGCTCTTCCTGCTGAAACCTTCAGTTTTTTCCTCTTTTTACATTCTTCGTTGGACCCGTCCGAAGTTGTTCAAGATGATCTACTATAGCATTTGTCCATGATGTTTCAAGTGTGTCGTCAACTGTTTTACGTGGAATTTTCTTTAGTACAGCATCCGGATTGAATGGAACGATGCCACATGCCTTGAACCCTGCAATAGAGTTGAGTTGAGATTTGAGACCAACAGACTCCACGGCCTCCTTAAGAAGCTTTGGAAATAAAGTTTTGGGAAGCACTCCTCTACTTCTTAACTTCCATGTTTCTAATACTTTTTCCATGCCGCCTTAAGAGGTCGGAAGTACGCAACATCCAAAGGTTGCAGAAGGTGTGTCGAGTTGGGTGGCAGCAGGACAAACCTAATATTATTGTTTTCGCATTCCTGTATTACACTCAAAGTGACGTGGCTACTTAAATTATCTCCAATTAGAACTTTATCTCCATCAAGTTTTTTAAAATGCGGCAAAGCAATAGAATAGAACCAGTCTTCAAAGATGGTAGAATCAAACCATCCGCTGAGAGTGCGATTGTATCTGGCCCCTTCTATACCTCCTTCAGTCCATCCCACATACGAATGTTTGGCCTTATAGACAATGTATGGAGGAAGCATTGTACCGTCTCCTGCTATCGCAAACATGACCGTAGTGCTAGTTTTGTACTATCTATGGCCCTATGTGCATGTTTGGTGCCCTTTTAAGACAACTTTCACAGCTCCAGGGTCATCTACGAAATTTGTTTCGTCGTAATTAATAATGTGAGAAGCTGGAATATCCTTAACGACATCTTTTAAATTTATAAAATATTCTTCCACTAACTCGTAGCTTAACGCTGCTCTAACCCGTTTTGTATTTTCTGCAAGTTTTATGCTAAGGTTGGGATTTCGCCTCATGAAACCATTGAACCAGTCTGTTCCAGGTAAGTTCTCAACAAACCGTGGCTCTGTCACTCCACGCTTTGTTAGATATTGTTTAACAATATGTTTAATGTCGACGGGCTTTAAGGAAATCCCCAATCAGCGCAAGTTGCAGGCCTTCAGCCAACATTTTTCTTCGTTCACATCTAGAGCGGACGGTCTACCATACTTAAGCTGATGTCGTCCGTGATAATGGTCATTGAGGGTCGAGTAAGGGACGGCAAATTGCTCAGCAGCAGCCCTCATTGACATTTTTTTTGTTTATTGCCGCCGCTGCCCTCTGAAGATATATTTCATGATAATTTTTTTCCTCGGGATCCAAACTTTTTTGGTAGTGTCGGGGGGGCATCTTAAAATAAATAAACAGAATTAATATAAACATAAAATGACTAACTCACTAAACAGGAATAAAAACTAAAGAGTAAAGCAAAGGTATTTCTAAAACTGAAAATGATCGAAATTACCCTCAAAATCGATTTTTTTCAAAACTGCCAGTAGAGACTTGGAAAAATTATATTATAGTGATATTTTTGTTTATTTACATTCATAAATAACTATTATTTCCCGTATATTTACTAATTCCTTTCCATGGCGCAAGCTGTTAGCTGTGGAATCAATCGTTTTCGCATGTTTCAATTTTCAACGTTTTATAAACACGTCTTCCTACACGTACTTACCTTATGTATCACTAATCACTCCGCACTCAACCACGACTAAACTCTAACTGAACCCACGACGAGCTAATGAGCAACTGCTAAATAGGTTACAATGCAACCATTAAGTTTTACGCACTATTTTCGGCAGAGGGGTGTGCTTGATCGACTTTGCCCCGCATGATTGACTTTACCCCGTTTGACGGTAATTTAAGATTCATTCGTCTTAGTAATACCTTCTTTTATTTATTTTTATAAAAAACTAGCAAACCCGGCAAACTCCGTTTTGCCACCAGATGGCTTCGTTTTATGTAACATTTCGTTTGGTGATTAAAAGATAAAGAAACAAATTTTTTTTGTTTTATATTTGAAAAGGATAAATTTTATTTCATTTCACAACAGTAATGAATTCATTTCTCGATTACAAAAATGAAGTGTTATTTAGTTGAACTTCTAAGTAAATGAAAGTGAATCCAAAGTAAATACTGAATCGAAGCGTTATACGTGTCCGCAAATTATCCGTTTCATTGAAGTGCACTTTGGTAAACCACAATTTTTGTTTTTTGGTCTGACGTTAACACATTTCCCAACTCGTGAACACGCAACGTATAACTACCCATCTGAAAAACAATGATTTTCTAAATTTATTCCGCAAACACTAAGCGATTGGCCTTGCGACTTGTTAATTGTCATTGCGACGCACCGGCGCCATCTACTTAAAATATTGGTTTGTAGTACATGCTATGTATCAGAGATGGAGCTGTATGTAAAAAAATTTTCCCGCTTTTCTGTTGACATTTTTCCTAAATTTTCTTTGCTATAAACCTCACGGAGCCCGAGACCTTTCCAACGAATGCAAAACCGTGGAAATCGGTTCGTGCGTTCTGGAGTTATAACGTCAGGAAGGAAAACCCGACTTATTTTTATATAGTAGAGAAGATTTAATAATAATAATAATTGAAGTGTAATTGTTTTTTAACTTAATTTATCTTGACCTTTAATGGACTAACAAAAAAAATGTTCAGGTTCTAAATCATTAATTGTTATAGTTAGATGCCTTGATAAAGACTGGATTAGCTAATCCAGTCAAAACGTTGGGTAACTACAAACCATGGTGTTTCTTAAAATCTCTGTACACTCCTTAGAAAACTCAACATAATTAAGAAAACCACTTAAACTTATGTTTTTATTGTTGTACCGATCATTTGTTAATTTTCATTTTCTTGGGTCTATAGTTTAATATTAATTGTTCAATTGTTGTAATTTTGTTGTTAAATAAAAAACGTTTATTTTTATTCTTAAAATTGTCTAAGCAAAAGACCTAGAAGAAACATTCTTCGTCCGAGCTACATGAGGCATAATATAAAAGCGTAAGCACAAAGCTTCCAACGTGACATCAACACTAATAAAAATCACAAATAAAAAAAACCAACAATATCAACTCTATCTAGTCTTCTATATAGTCCTTCTAATTTCCTAATGTTTCTACCAAGTTTAATAATAATTTTCTCCTAGACTTGAAAGGTATTGTCCATCTCAAAAAAACAAACCCTTTGGTACCTCATCTTAGATTTCCACCTTGGCCACTCAGTACTCTTTCACAAATCGATGCTGACCTGACCTTGAGGGTTTTCATGTATTTGATCCGCAATCTCAATCTTTCACTCTTGAAAATGTATTTGGGGAATTTGATCTCCGCCGGCATTTAAAAAAGAGTGAGCGGCTGCAAATCCCTTCGACCTTGCAAAGCATAACAAGGGAGATGCGTTCATAACATTTTTAATAGCTACCGGCGCTGCCTCTACTTCTTGTTTGTTACATGACGCTTTTTTCATTATCATTTTCCGCATGTTGTTGACACAACCTTAACTTTTCTCTGTAACCACTCCACCAGGCGGCCACTAAAAATTTATGTTTCCGTTCTATGACTTTTGGATGTGGCCCCAGGCATCTACAAAGTTTGTACCATTATCACTTTAGATAATACGATAAAACGATAGAAAGAATTTTTTCAAAGCAGCGACAAAAGCTTAAATGACAAAAATAATTGAAAGACAACACAATTTCAGACGACAATCCAGGCTGTCGTTCCATTTTTAAAAATTAGTGGGCCAGCCAAGTCAACGCTAAACCAAATGTGATAGCCACATATTTTCGTTTTGCTTTAGCCAAACTGGTCCTTGCCACCATATGAACTCAGAAGTAGAGTTGCCGAGCATCCTCTGGAAGGAGTAGACACCTTGTTTGTCTCTAATTTTCTTAATAAATATTATTACATATGAATACTAAGGTGAGTAATAGTTGCATGTTTAGAATTTAGTTGTTTTCCTTGAAGCAAATACCTTGCTAAGACAAACCAATCTACAATCTACATAACACTTACATTACAATACAATAATTAATTTATTTATTTATTCGTATTGTACATTTTATTATCGTTTGAACAAAAGATAGGGAAGCGGAAAGAACAAAAAATTTGTTATACGTGCTTCAGAGTTAATCACAAAACGAATGATTGTAAGATAGTTATAGTGGATTGTGTGTTTCAAAAGCCATCACCTGGTCATGTGCACAGATTTGGAAAGTCAAATTTTTAATATATGTGGTAAATACGAAATGTATTAGTTTCTGAGTGCGCATGTTTTATTTATGATAAATGGGCCAGCCATATGCAGAATGTATGGCATCTAGTTGCCAATGTTTTATTATATAAGAAACTAACACACCACCGGCAGGCACGCTGTTACGTAACTACTGAGTTATGTATATGGATAAGGCCGGTTTTATTCAAGGCGTTTTGTGTCACCGTTGAAAAGGAAATATCGTCAGTATCTCTAGTAGAGTCATTTTCACTACTGACCTGAGAGCCAAATGCCTTCATGAAACTGTTATTTCTCTTCTATCTACCAGATGGATTCACTTTTGTTATTTAGGCTTCTTTGACTACGCTGTCGTATTTTGCAAATTCGCCAGCTCGATCCTAGCTTGAACCATCAAGAACGTGAAGACTTCCATTAACACTACACTACTTCTAAAATGCGTGAACATAATCTCATGAGTAAGTGGTGTTGATTGGAGCACTCAGCAAGGATCGTATTGCATAAATGGCAAAGAACTTGTTCCCACTCGGTGAACTTCAAATTTGAAGAACAAAGGTTAAAATCGTAGGGATCCTCAAGGCTTTATCAATATATCTATTAATTAAAACAAAATTGTACATATCTTATAACAACCAAATCATAAGTAATAGATTATAACATTAACATCACATAAAAATTTAAATACTTAAAACTTATATGATGTGACTAGAATTGATTTACATATCAAATTGATAAAAAGTTTATAAAATAAAAATAACTTACCTAAAACAATGGAGAAAAGTCGGCTTAATAAGGAGCTAGGTTTTAATGAACTTAAAAATACCTACTCTTCACACTTCTTAAAGAAGGCTCAATTTCTATTGAGAATCCCCACGATTGAAATATACTATTAGGAGTCAATACGTTAAAACATTCAATTTGATCGTTGTCTTCTGGATTATGCACCGTAGTACGACCGCAAGCTACTCCAAGTGATGCAATCCAAATAGTTAGGTATATACATACAAGAGACTTAAATTGTCAGGCAGATTGCCAGATTTTCTACTGTATTACTTCATGTGGTCTAGCAAATTTAGAACATTTAAAAGTTTTAACATTACATACCAAGAAATTAGAGCATTTACTGTAGTGTAAATCTCTTCTTTTTAATATTTAATGCGATAACAATAATCCATTTTTATGCCACAATACGTAAAAATGTAAGTTTTTTTTTAATATTGCAATATAGGGAATGAGATAACTAATCAATAGGTGTTTTGTCTTCTAGCGTCGATTAGTGTTAACGTAACACGTACGAAAATGCATTCGCGTTAAAGCAACTTTGTCGACAGATGTGTAACAACTAAGTGTTGGGCAAAAATAATAATCTCTAATTGCCTGCTGTAAGTTCGCGTGAGAACATAACTAATGTTGATGACGTCATACTTCTTTCTTGATATACTCTGCGCTTTGGAATCTCATTTAAAAAAAACACTAAAATAAAAACAAAAATTGAATTGAATTGAAATTCCGTACTTTACTAATTTACTATACTGGGTGATTCAGTTTGGTGTTCGAGGTCTTTAATAAAATTTATAAAATATAAATCATATGCAGAGGTTTTAAAAAGATGCGGCAATATTAAAGTTCCTATAAACATAGGTAAGCAAACGCTTCGCTACCGATTTACAGCGTGTTAAACTTTAATTTAAAAAACAGTATAAAAATTATATCTTTCCAAAACTGCTTAAGATAATTTTTTATTTTTTAAATTTTGGTTGGTAAAAAAATGTTGGTTTAGTAATAGTTAGTATAGAAAGTCGGATTTTACGGTTTGGAATATTTTTAGTTTCATGTAAATGATGAGCGCCATCTTATGTATTGTGAATTAGAGTTTCACTTCACGACCGATATTGACAATTGAATTTAGAATTCGTCGGCCAAAACAATTTAATACAAATCTTGTAGGTTAAATTATTTTACAGCGCTTAATAAATTTAAAGCACTCACATTTATTTCGCTCTGTTAAATTTAATTTTCCGCACGCGTAAATAACTATTACATACGAAATTTGTATAATATTTTTTGGCCGACGATCATCATCAAAAAGTAAAAAAAGAACAAAATTATTTCTTCTGATTTTAAGTAGCCCTAGCTGTTTAACCATTATGACATACACTACTAATATGTGTTAGTTCATATGTTTAACTGACGTATAGATGGCACCATAAATGTCATCATCAATAAAAAATTAAATGCGCCCTTATTTTCTACATTATCGTGTCAAGTATGGTGTAAAGTAAATTTCTAAAATCAATTTATCTGATTTTATACTTAGTTTATTTTTAAACCGTTCCCAAATAGCAGATAAATCAACCACTACTTTACCGCATAGTAGACGTACCTTACCGGATTGTGTGTAAAAATCAAGTTTCAAGACAACTATAAACAACTGAAAAGTGTGCTTTACAGTTTAGGAGGCCAAAACATTTTTGTTGTTGCTTTTTAATGAAACCCTTGATTTTTAAAACTTTTTTTCTACAGGGTGTCTCAGATAAGGGTGGCAATATTTCAAGGGTACATAGAGAAACTCCAGATTAGAGATGTCCGGAAATGCGTTGCTTCCGATATACAGGGCCTTGAAAAAATTCAAAAATTAATATGTTTTGTCTGTATTTTGAAAACGCGTTGATCGATTTTCTTAAAATTTCCAGAGTATGTCAAGCAAAGTATTAATCATATTTATGTGCCAATCCGACTCTTCTAAAAATTTCCAGGACCGGACTTTCGGTTTTTCTCACTCAGTTTTAAGAGAAAATGTAGCACGCCACTAGTTTTTCCAAATATTGGAATCATTTTTCACATTCCCAATCAATTTGGAAAAGAAACGCTCTCTTGTTTTTTTCTTCTCCGACGCGTCGTTTCCGCGAAAAAAAATAAAATCCATTTGGATGTCTTTCAAAGAGCTCATTATCGAAAAACTTCAGGTGACAATAAAAACGTAGTGAACAATGAATATTGTCATGGCGACAACGAAAACAAAATTAATACCGCAACTGGCAAGAGGTTTGAGTATCGTTGTCTTCACCTGAACTTCAAAAAACACTTGACTACCATATTAATTTTTGAATTTTTTCAAGGCCCTGTATATCGGAAGCAACGCATTTCCGGACATAGATTTATTATCTCAAATCTCTAATCTGGAGTTTCTCTATGTACCCTTGAAATATTGCCACCCTTATCTGAGACACCCTGTATAATAAATGGACATGCACTAAAATGTTTTTTTTACTCAAAAACGGTACGTCGTACGACAAAAAGTCAACAGAGATTTTTTCTTCACAATTAAACAAAGAATTAAAAAAATTTTTGATTTGTAGAGAAATCAGCAGGATCCTACTTTTTTCTTATAAAATAGCCTGTGACGTGCCAATACGCTCGCCACTGGTACGACTGAAACATCGTGTTGTATTGCACCGTATACGTCTCCCACAGCTAGTGACACACCTAAAATTTCAGTATGATATCTCAAGCCGTTTGAAAAAGTCTAATTTTTACGGTTTTTTAAAATTAAACTTCAACAGGCTGTAGATCGGCAACGAAGCGTTTGCGGACCTATGTTTATAGGAACTTTTTTGTATAAAATAATCTAGGCAATTGCCCCCTTTAATATTGTCGCATCTTTTTTAAACACCCTGTATATTTGTAAATCGCACGTTGAACCACATAAGTCAAAATTATATTGACCTATGCCAAAACTACGATAGTATATTTTTGTAGAATGTTTTCGTCTTCATTCAACAACAAAAATATCAATCAATTGTATTATAAATTCTTTGAGAAAAATAGAAATAGAAAATTTTTAATCAATAGGAAATAAATTTAACAGTAGGTAGATAATAAAACTCTTGTGATCCGTGAATTTACATATTAATAATTTAGTTAAATCAGTGGAAGAAATGTTCCCTACGATTATAAGATTTTTTCGAAAAACAAAAAACGAATAAAATTTTTAACGGTAACACGCATGATTGCGTTATTGACCGATCGTACTAAAACCACAAAATTCACTTTACAAAATTTTAATAAAGAAAACGTGAAAGCAAGAAAGTAAAAGGTTCAGAACTTTTTTCCTTTGTATTTACTTTGATATAAAACGAGACACGAGAAACACTAGCTTCATACAATCAAGTAACATCAAATACCATGCATATCAAACAAGTAAGTAGGTACAATCAAAGAACTATAGAAATCATTGTTTCTAATTAATTTTTAGTTAATCGTCTTTGCTCATTTGCTTTTGGTTTTGGTTTTCCAAGCTTACGGAGGATACGTAGAAGGTTTGTTATTATTTTATTTTTATATCAGACTAAATCCCCTTTTCACAGGTGGTCGATTATTGAGACTTAAAAGAGACCATGGTGTTACCGGTCCGGTACATACTTACGTTAAAACCGATAAACACGCCAATTTTAAATGGGGCGTTCGTCATCATGTAGGTCATCACTATAGTGGTTAACTTGCTCAAATCTTGTCTTTTTCTATTTTTTGATGTTTTTTCGTTTAATTAAAATTTTAAAAAATAAACATATTTTCTAAACTATTACACAAGCAGTGGTTTTGACTTTTTCTTCATACTGAAATTTTAGGTAGGTACTTTTTGTTATATACAGAGTGTCCTAAAAGTTAGGGACACAGCTTAACTACAACTTACCTAGGTCAAATGGGATGGATTAAACCAAACATCTCTTAGTACAAATGTGCTTCCTGAAGAAGTTACAGCTCTTTAAAGTGATAAAAAATACTTTTAACACTGAGTGTATATGTGACGTATCAAACTGAAAATTGAAACACAGTTACTTCAGAGGAAGCTGAATATTCTCAGTTTCTGAACCATACTGCATTTTGTAGAGAGCGCTGTTGACAGATTTTTCTTTGTATGTTTCTGTCATATTTTTCTTATGATCAACGCAGTTTCGTTCCCGCGGGAAAAATTTATGATGAAGAAACTAATTTTACATAAAAAGCTGAACATGTTTCATATCCACAAAATGTACCGTTTTCAAGAAAAACGCATTAAACGCAGATATCCGCTGAATACTGATTTCAGGATTTTCTTCAACTCGACGTAAAATATCTTCTTCCTCCCTAACAGGTAAAAAAGTAGGACTTTCAGCATAGTAGGTATCTCACTTTAAAGCTCAATGTTCTTTTAATCGTTGGAATAAAGTTTGAAAACATTTTCAGTTGGGGTGGCGACGATTAAGAACAACATAAAACTTGATAATAACTCAGTAGAACAACAATAAAATGGTTTTATCCACAATCACCATATTATAGAGCTATTATTATACCGTTATAAAACGTATTATAACACCTATAAAACACTAGTGTTTTATATTCCATAAACATTAGCGTTTTGTAATATATATATAAAATTCAAGAAAAATTTGCAGAAAATTTAGTAATTATTTATTAACATTAATATTAACATTCACGTTAACATCAAAAGTAAACTTATTTGCAATATCAGGATTTACATTTACACAAATCACGTTTGAGGAAGACTGCATCGCGGAGATCTCGTTTGCATTGTGCTGGATTTTCCTTGAATTTTTCTAGCAATATCGATTTTATTTGACTCGCTTTCTTCTATATACCCCTCAACAACACTAAATGACCTCCACGCTCCGTGCCTCTTAAGAGTGAGAATATCACCACCAGCATTAGGCAACAGAGTCGCCGAAGAACGGCGCATATTATGGCCCGTGTAGGATTTAGCGTCTAGAAGTTTTAAGAAAGAAGTGAGGGGATTCTGGAAATAATGTTAATTCCCACAGGTTGCACGGTGCATTTTGAATTTATATATCGCAAAAAAAAATCTTCCCTACGAAATAGTACTTTTAGGACGTAGGCGTATGTATTTCTTGCATATCTCCATGACATTAACAGAGAATCCTTCGTCTAATACAGTGAAACTTCTTGACATATTGGTCTTTGTTTCTGGGATGGACACGTAGATAAAAGATCCTTTATCTATTACATGTTCAATATTTAAGTTTACCAGTTCATTGCATCGTAAACCTCCACAAACACCCATTATGACACCAACCTAGAAACATTTAAAATAATTAAGATACCAATACAAAAGAAAAGAAAATTGGCTGTACCTTCATCATTAAGTACTTTTCATCAGATGCTGTTTTCAAAAATTTTTCGATGTGTCCCCTCTCAAGCACTTTTGCCTTCTTTGCCTTGTAGTTTTTTGATTGGCTCTTGAGATAAACAATTATTTTGCCGTATTTTGATATGTCAATATTTCTATGCACATTCAAAGTTGCTCTTAACATAGATTATTTCGTCCACATCGACGAGGAGGCAAACTTTCAATATTTATTTTGTCTTAAAAAAAATTTTTCTATAACAAAAGACTCGGTTTGTCCCTTTACAATCTCAAAAAATAAATAAAAAACAACATAATATTTCATTAAATTATAATTTAACTAATTTCTGTTTCCTTCTTCAACCTTCCATCCCTCTTTTCTAAACTTTTAGTATTTTTCTTTTCCTCTCCTCCATCCCTTTCCTCCTCTCTAACACTTCCCTCATCCATTGTTTTCCTTTCCCTTTCTCTCCTAGTAGTAACTTCCATTCCTTTTCCTCATGTTTTGTTTCCCTGCATCCCTCTTTTATATGTATTATATTTTCCCATTCATCCCCACACAACCTGCATACTCTCTCCTCATCACTCATCCAATATTTATTTTCATTTTCTTCATTACCCATTCTGAAGCTTGCAATCATTCTTATTTCATTCATTCCTTTTCCTTCTGTTATGTACCTTGGTGTCTTGTCTGTCATTATTTTTATGTATTTTCCGTTATATTTTCCTTCCTTTATTTTTGCTCTTCTTTCCTGCTTTGAGTATCTTTATCTCTTGCAATTATTTCCTCTTCCATCTTTCTCCTCCCTCTCTTAATCTCTTTATCTCTTCTCTCGCGTATCCCACTCTTTCATAGTATTTTCTTACTTCTTCTTCCCCATATTTTACCTTTCTGTGCTTCGATCTCTTTCCAAACTTCATAAAGTATTTCATTTTCCTTCCTACTTCCCATTTTTTCTTAATACCTTACTGCAATTCTTCCTGCTTGTATCCTTATTTTTCTATTTCTAGCTCTTCTTCCACTATATACCCCGGTGTCTCTTTCTCTAGTCCTAACGTCCACCTCCAGTATTTCTCCTGTATCTTCTCCAGCTCTTGCCATTCCCTCCAACCCCAAATCTCCGCTCTATACAGTACCACACTTCTTACCAACTTTTCAAACATCCATCTCCTTTTCTCTATATCTTTACCAAATATCCTTTCCCCTAACCCCATACTTGTCCTACTATTCTATTTCCTTTCATTTTCATCTCTTTTATATGGTCTCCATCTTTGTTATCATATCTGATGTTGTAACCTAAGTATCTATACTTATCTACTCTCTCTACCTCCTTCTCCCCACCACCATTTCCTTCAACCTCCTTTCGTCTTCCTTTTCTTTTTTTTAAATTCCATAATTTTTATTTTCCCGACATTTGGCTGCTAGTTTTTTATTTTCTAGGTATTTCTTCATAAATTTAACTACTCTCGCATCTCTTTCTTCATTTCTCGCTATTGCCACAATGTCATCCGCATAAGCTAAAACCCATATCTTTTCCTTCCTGTTACTATTCCTCCTACTTAATTTTTTTCCATTTCCTCCTCAAAATCACTAATGTATATCGAGAATAAGATTGGACTTAGCGGACATCCCTGTTTTAGTCATTTTTCCGTCCTAAATTATCTACCTAGCTTCCTCCCTACCCTCGTTCTACACCTTGTTTCTTTCGTATATTTCCTCTATTGCATTTTTTTATATTCTGTTTATTCCTACCTCCTCCATCCTTTTCCATAATACCTCTCTTTCCACATTATCAAATGCCGCTTTAATGTCTAGAAATATTGCGTACACGTAATATGTATATATTGTCTATCGTTCCTCTTTCTTTCCTAAATCCTGCTTGCCAATCTGGTATTATTTTTCTTATCTTCATTTCTTTTTCCATTTTTTCTAACTATTTCCGCATATATCTCTTATAGCCCGCATTCATTATATTCACTCCTCTATAGTCGTTCGCTTTCTTTCTATCTCCCGCCTTGTTTAAATTGGGCATATTATTGCCTCTCTCCATTTTTCTGGAAACCCTTTCTCCTTCTCGAATACTTCTCTTACTTTTCTCTCATTCCTTCTCCGATGTACCTCCATTGTTCTCCTTGTATTCCATCCGTCCCTTCTTTCTGCTTTTCCTTTTTTTACTTTATTTATTGCTCTTTCCATTTCTTCTTTTCCTATTCCCACCCTCTCTTGTGTCTTATCCTTTTTCCAACTTCTTCATTTCTGTGTTTTTTTCACTCTCTACCTAACTACTTGCTGTGTTCTTCCCATTTTTTACCATCTATATTTGCTTCCATCCTTCCTCCTTTTTTCCTCTTTTTATTAATGAATTCCCATACCTGTCCTTCATTTTAATTTCTCTAATCTTTATCTCGTTTGTTTTTTATGTTCTTCTTTATTTTTTACACATATTCCTTAAAATTTACACCCTTAACCTTTTGTATTCATCTATCTCTATCTTTCCCTTTTCCCATTTCTTTCTTCCTTTTCTAAATTCTTTTCCTCTTCTCGCATTCTCCGTTCCACCAATCTTTCTTTTCCCTAATTCTTGTTTTCTTAATCTATGCTTTATCTTCTCTTTGCTAATTCCATCCTGGCTGTAATTTCTCCATCTCTCCTCCACCTCTCCTTTAGTATTTGCTTCCTCTTCATTTCCTCTTTATACCTTTTATACTCTCTTTAGTCCATACTTTCTTTCTCTCCATACCTCTTCTTGTTCTTGTACCTCTTTCTCAATCTTCTTCCATCATGACTACTTCTAGCGGCTGGGATGGTCCGATTCTATCTCCTCTCCTATTCTTAGTGTTTCTATGTCCTCCTTGCTTTGTTCGTTTATAATCCTATAATCTATTACTGACTGGCCTCTTTCTCCCTCCATATGTAAATTCTCCTTTTCCTTCTTCTTCCAAATTTCCGTTCATTATGTCCAACCTCTCTCTTCACATAGTTCTATCAAATTTTTTCTTATCCGTTTATTTTCTTATCCATTGATATCCTATTTCTTATCTCCATTTACCATTATTCCTCCCTCCTCTCCAATCTAGCATTCAAATCTCCTCCTATAATCAACTTGCCTCATCCCTTTCTTCTATTGCCTTTTCTATAATTGCTTTCGTTGTGTCCCATTTTCTTTCCATATATCGTAAAAATATTATACTTTCCCCTTTTTTCCGTCTTTACTCTGATCTTAATCATCCCTCTACATTTTCTTCTATTTCCTTTTCTATTTCCCATTATTTTCTTACCCCACTATTAATCCTCCTTTCCCTTAACTTCCCTTCCTCTCTTTTCTTTTTGCATACTGAATTTCCCATACGTATTCTTTCGGCATCTTATCTTTCCATGTACTCCTTGCCCTCCATCCAAGTTTCTACTAAACCTACCTTTTATATAGTTCCAAAAATCTACACCTTTGTTTTTTATCCCCGCAATGTTCAAAAATAAGATCTTATTTTTCTCATTTAAAAAATAAGCCAACAGGGGACGTCCTCGTTTATGATGTTACTGTTCTCCTCCATTCATTAAAGGTAGCAAATTCTTTTATGTATGCATCTTTAGATTTGGTAACCGCAACAGTTGCAGGGTTACTTCTTCAGCTTCTGCTTTAATTTCTACCGGCAAAGAATCACTTTCTGACATTTTTCAAAACGACGCACACAAACGATTTCTAATTTTTTCTACAAGCATCCTAGCAACTAATAATGCAAAGCCGCCCAAAGTTCTCACTAAATTTTCTAATATTTGCTATCTACTATTGAAATTTTAGAACTGTCAGATTACTTATTTTCAATTAAATTGGTTTGATTGTGATAAAATCTTGGAGTTAGCATTCGTAGTTTAGTGGTATATTATCCTCTTAAGAAAATTAAACGCTCGAACTTCGTTCTGGCGATTAAAAAATTCTTGCGTGGATAATCTGCCTACTAAAATACATATACAACAAATAACTATAATATTCTCGAACTGACAGATTTACAACTTGCAAATAATGTAACAAATGCATTAAAATTAGTGTAAACAACTGACAAGTGGTAACTGACACAATCGTATTTCGTGAAAAAGCTTCAATAAGTGCATTAAAATGTTTAGGTGCGTTTTTCTCAAAAACGATACATTTTGTGGATATGAAACAAGTACACCTTTTTTATGTAAAAATAGTTTTTTCATCATAATTAAACTATCGACATGCGTGAAAATGCATTGAAATTGTTGGATGTCGGTATTGACCTTTATAAAAATTTGGCTATTTCTACATATTTTGTATTTATATTTCACCTTAGCGTGTCATATGTAGATGAATTATTTCTTGAAAAATACGAATATTTACAATTTTTAGATTACTGTGAATATCTTAATCGCAGGAGATTTCAACTCTCAATTTTTTTGAAAACAAATTTAGTTCTAATAAGAAATATTGTAAGTGAACAAGTTTAATATTTTAGAAAACTATTTAATTTAACAATAAAAAAATTTGTTTGTAATAAAGACAATCATTTGTTGAATCTTATTTTTACAAACTTCAATAAAATATTTAAAATGTACTATAAGAATAAAAATAAAATAAATAGACCAGTGTCTATACTTTTAAACTTTTCCAAGATTTTTGAAATAGTTTTATACAATCGAATCTTTCCTGCCATTCAAAATCAGTTGTCTTGTTCTCAACATCGGTTTCGTTCCCTAGCGTTCTATAATTTTAAATTTAGTAAGTGTAACACACTACTTATCTGAAGTTATGGACCAACGAGGACAAGCGGATGTCATTTATATAGACATGTCTGAAGCATATGACCGTGTAGATTATGGCATTCTGTTAAGCAAGTAAAGTAAGATTATTTGGGTTTAATGAATCTTTAGTATCATTTTTCGAATCTTATCTTTTAAAAAGAGAGCAAGTAGTGTTCTATAATGGTGTTTATTTTTTTACATACACTGCATCTTCTGGAGTCCCTCAAGGCTCAAATTTACGGCCCCTTTTTTTAATTTTGTTTTATTAATGATCTGTATTCAAAGATTCAATGTAAAAATCTTTGTTGCGCAGATGATTGTATTTTTTTACAATATTTCGAATATACAAGAATGTAATGTGTTGCAAAATGACATGGATAAAATTTATCATTGGTGTATATTTAACATTAAATTAATTAATTCAATATTAAAGCAAATATTAAGATGCATGTCAAGAAAAAGTAGTTTTGACTCATGTAGAGCTTAATTTAAAAATTTTCGTGTATTGTCATTACCTTGCCTTTAATTGGCCTTATACGCATTTGATAATAGGCACTCTCTGAACAATAGGACCGAACATCGCTATCCTACACGTAACTTTCATTTATTATTACCTGATAAGGTAAACTTATTACTAAATCTCTGCATGTTTTGAGCATCCAAATATTTAATATAATCCCCAAACGTATCAATATATGTCACGTGGTAGATTTAAAAGTAACCTTACAGTATTTTTGATAGATAATTCCTTTTATAGTTTGTCCGAATTCATAGAAAGTACTTTTTAATGTTAATTTTATTTTATATTGTATATTGTTTTTTAACCTTTCTTATATTTATTATAAATCTTTTAGATCAATAAAGTTTATTAGGTATTTTATTATTAACAAACTTCATTTAAATACTTCTAAGTGCAAAATTATTTCATTTACTCGAAACGATTGCTTTATACAACATCAGTACTAGGTGGATAACGTTTATTTGGAGAGATGTACATCAATGAGAGATCTAGATATTACTTTTGATCACAAGTTAACTTTTCAAGAACATCTAGATGCAATTATTAAAGACTGTATGAGATTATATGGTTATACCGGGTGGTCCAGGTTATAGTAGCAATAATTCACCATTCGATAGTACATCAAAAAATAAGTCAATATACGTAGATATATTGAAAAATTTTAGCCTACTATAGAACCAAACAAAATTTCAATGTCAAAATATTTTATTACTCAACATATTCTCATCTTAATTGGATACATTTATTACAGGGACCCTGCAACGTCTCTAGACCTTTCAAAAAAAATTTTTCTTCTTGCTTTGCAAACCAGACCTCCACAGCTTCTATTACCTCCTTGTTGGAAGAAAATGTACGACCTTTTAAACTTTTTTCAGTTGAGGAAAGAGGTGATAGTCGGACGGAGCCAAATCGGGTGAATAAGGGGGTGTTCTAGTAATTCAAACCCTAAATCACGAATTTTTTGCATGGCAACATGAGATTTGTGTGCAGGGGCGTTGTCCTGCAAAAACAAAACACCTTTGGATAGCTTTCCGCGTCTTTTCTCTTTAATATTTTCCCGTAGAGTGGTCAGTAATGTCGAATAGTAATCTCCAGTTATTGTTCTACCCTTATCCAAAAATCAATCATGATTACTCCATGGCAATCCCAAAAACTGAAGCAAGAACTTTTCCAGCAGATTTTTGGACACGAAACTCTTAGGTCTTGGAGAACCAGAGTGTCGCCATTCCATCGATTGTTGCTTTGTTTCTGGATCGTAGAAATGTACCCAAGTCTCATCCATAGTAACAATTCGGTTTAAGAAGTCTACATCGTTTTCAAATCGAGCACAGATCGAACGCGATGCTTCTACCCTTGCACGCTTTTGGTCAACATTCAAACATTTGGGGATCCATTTTGCAGCAATTTTTCTCATGTCCAAATTGACGTGAACCATATGATGAACGCGTTCGTATGAAATATTCAGTGCTTCAGATATCCGTTTTAGCCCAATTCGACGGTCTGATAAAATCATGTCATGAACTGCATCGATATTTTCGGGGACTGACACAGAAACTGGCCTTCCTGATCGGTCATCATCTTCAATGGAAAATTTACCTCTTTTGAAGCTTGCATTCCAATTTTTGACGGTCGCATACGAAGGACATTGATCACCAAGGGTATTAAGCATATCTTCGTAAATCTGCTTACCTCTTAACCCTTTTAAATACAGGTACTTGATGATGGCTCGATACTCCAATTTTTCGATTTTCACAATTTCGGTGGACATCTTTTTCATTTAATTTATTGCGTGACTCTGGTTTACTTTTTTGACGTCAAACTTTACACTGACACTTCTAATAAGTTATTGTTCGTTGCTATGGTAACGCAATATTTTGTTTATGCAAGGAACTGGTCTAGGCTAACTAGATATCAATACATCCTCGTACATACTTCAAAGTCCCTTCAAAGTTTAGTTTTGAAAAATCCTTTTTTTTGTCATAACTGTCAGGTCATTGAAGCGATTTTGACAAAATTTGGTAGAATTACTTATGTAATAGATACTCATTACTTGACAAAAGTAACTTTTATGAAAACTCTCCAGTGGTGTAGATACAAGGGGTGTCACTTACCCTTCCCCATTTTGTACACCACTGCCTATTTTTTTAAAATGATTATTTAGTTGGATTTCTAGATCGTTTTATAAAAGAAAGTCGCTCTTGTCAAATTTTGATTGGAGGCTCGGTTTACGAGATAAATGAATTTAAAAGTTTAAAACACCTTTAAAATAGTACCTATGGAAGTAACCATTATGAAGTAGTTGATAATATGACACTTGTCAGTATTTTCTAACATTAAAAACAACAAAATGTCTTTTCGATTCACTAATCAAGAATACGCCGATATGCACTTTGTTTATGAATTTTATTATTTTCAAAACTATACTTTGAAGAGCTGTATCTTTCTTAGGGAGCGTTTTTGAAAAATATCAAAATATGAATATCGACTTATTTTTCGATAGACTATCGAATGGTGAATTATTGCTACTATAACCTGGACTACCCTGTATAATTAGAAATTGTAGAGATTTTAATAATTTAGAGACGTTAAAAATCCTTTATTCCTGGTAGGTTCGGATCCAAATTGGAATATGGTCAGTACTATAATACTACTATAATAATTATTCTATTGCAACTGAACGAGTGCAAAGGAAATTTATTAAATTTCTTAGTTTTAAATCAACTGGGGTTTATCCTGTGTTGCATACTGATTATAATGAACTGCTAAATAATTTTGATTACGACAGTTTATATGTTAGAAGAAAATTTGCATTGTTAACTTTCTTATACAAACTTTGTAAAAACACTATTGATAGTCACCCAGATCTATTAGGACAGTTAAATATTATGATACCCATGATAGTATCTCGTCATGATTCCACTTTTTACTGTCCTTATTCCAGCAACTAATTTAGTGCTCAAAGTCTCCGCTGTTCAGAATATGTGCAAAACTTTAATAAAATTTCTTAAGACTGTTATATATTTAATTCTTCATTATCTGAAATTTTGCATATATACAGGGTGATTGTTTGGAACCGTACATTAGAAGAATCTAGAGATGGAGAAATTGTATAGATCTGAAATTTTGTTGTTGACCGAAATTAGTTGTGATCTTTTTAATAAAAATATTTTCAAGATAGCGACACTTCGAAAATACCGAAGTAGACACTATACTTTATTTTAAATACGATTACTATATTTGTTATGGCTTTTGGTTTTAGCAGTTAATTTTGATAAATTTTCACCAGTTCCCTATACCTAACTGTAGCCGTTCTTCAGATATTTTAACTTTACGATATTTACATTTGTAACGTCACGCTTCGCATATACCGTCGTACCTTCAGATATACTAAATTGGGACGGCGCAGCAGGAGTATTGTTTTTTTATCGCCATTATGCAAAATGATATAGCTTCTACAGGTGTCCGAAATTACCAAAACAAGACAATTTCAAACCACAAAACTTGATTTTTCAAATACGATGTCACTTTTTTGTCGATTTCGATACAAAATCAAATAAAGAACCCAATCATTAATAGCATTTCCTATACCTATCTGCCATGGTTTTCGACTTATTAACGATCTTTACAAAGTTGATAATTCGTTTGGAAATAATTAAAAGCATGCCTTGGAAAAAATCTCACATTGTACGTCAAACTAAAAATAAAATTAAATAAAATCTGCCAATGTTCACAAAACCTCTAACAAATGATGAAACTATAAAAACTAAAAACTTATTAAAACATAATGTTTTAACAAAATGTAAGGACAATTAACTCAATCAATGGTAAGCTAAATATGCTATAAATGCTCTATAGACCTCCATTTTCTTGTAAACGACGGTTGATCCTTGTATGAACAGCTTATGCACAGGCTTTGTAAATATGTTCTGGATTCAACTGACGGAATGCTACTCTGACGCGTTCCTCCAATTCTTCTCTGGTTTGAACTGAGCCCTCACACCCCTGTTCTTAATGTGACTCCGTCAAATCAGGTGACCTTGGTGGCCAACGCATAGGAGTGTTGCGGCCAATCCAGCTATCCTCAAAATTCTGTGTTAGCTCTCGATCCACATCCCGATTGAATGAGAGGGAGCTCCGTCCATCTGGTACCAGAAATCTCGCCAAGTATTGAGGGGAAGTTCTAGTAAAAAGTCTTCCACTACACCTCTTCATACAATTTCGATGTACCTTTGCTTGTTAAATTTCCATCATAAATTACAAACGCATATCGGTTTCCCATGAGCAGACAGGAAACGGTAACACTGAATTAACGTTGAAAGTGATTTTCACGCTTCGAATGCGGGTTTTCAGCAAACCAGAAATGAAAATTTTGTTTGCCGAGTAACCCTTCTCTACGAAATTTAGCTTCATCTGACCAAAAGACTTTTCGCAGAAAAAGTGGATCCTCTTGTATTTTTAAAAGCATTTCTTCGCAATATTCAGTTCTCCTTACATCGTCTCTTGGGTGAAGTTCCTGCACTTTAGTAAATGAGTAGTTGTGCATTTTGTGTTTTTTCAATATTGCTTAAATAATACAATATTTTAAGCCCTGATCTTCTGTCGCAGATCGAATTAGATGGCGGGAAAATGCATTGAAATATCCTAATACGTGAATTTCATTATTTTCATCATTTGTTTTTGACGACCATTAGCAGCCTTCCATACATTATGAAGATCAATTGTATTTGGTGAAATTTTCGCTGATTGATTGCAGGTAGATGAGGGTATCTCTCATTGAACGTACGGCATGTTCTTTGTATAATTCTATTACATTCTCCATGGATACAAAATAAATTCAAAATATCTGTGTTTGAATATGTTGATTTTCCATCTTAAATGATTTAACAATGACAATTATTGATAAGCGGTATTGACAATTACTATTTATTTTGACGTAGTACAATGTAAGAATTTTTTTCCAAGGCATGCTTTTCAATAATTGAAAATTTCCAAACGAATTTTCATATTTTATAAAGATTATTAATAAGTCGAAAACGATGGCAGATAGGTATAGAGAATGCTATTAATGATCGATTCCTTATTTAATTTTGTATCAAAATCGATGAAAAAAAGTAGAGCATCGTATTTGAAAAAATTTAGTTTTTGTGGTTTGAAATTGTCTTGTTTGGAAATTAAATTTCGAGCACCCTGTAGAAACTATATCATTTTTCGTAATTGCGATAAAAAAATAATACTTCCGCTGCGCACCGTTCGGGTTTTAACGCTATATCTGCAAAAGTAACGACGGTATATGACGTCAAGCGTGACGTTACAAATGTAAACAATTATTGCAAAGTTAAAATATCTGAAGAACGGCTACAGTTAGGTATAGGAAATGCTGATAAAAATTCATCTAAAAGTAACTGTTAAAACCAAAAAAACCATAAAAAATATGTAATCGTATTTGAAATAAGAGAGTATGTGTCCACTTCCGGTATTTACGAAAGTGCCCCATCTTGAAAATATTTTTATTACAAAATCACAACGAACTTCGGCCAACAACAAAAATTTCAGAGCCATACGATATCTTCCTCCCTAGATTCTTCGAATGTACGGTTCCAAACAATCACTCTGTATAAGTTTAATTCTTAGTTAATATTTTCTCAACCACTCAATAAAACCCTCAATACATCTAGAGGCGTCATATACTGCAAAGATCTGCTAAATTGTACGGTGGACGAAATTTCAGAAGAACTCAAAAGTCAAGGACTTATTGAAGTGCGACGTATCAAGACCAAAGTCAATGATCTAATTTGTGATACTGCCAATCATGTTTTAACGTTTAATACGCCTAAGTTACCAACTAAAATTAAAGCTGTATTTTATCAGTTACCAGTAAGATTATATGTACCGTCCCCTATGCGTTGCTATAGATCTCTGAAATTTGGTCATACGTCAATAAGATGTGAGGGTCAACAACTGTGCGGATGTGGTAAGGTTTCTCATGAAGGACAACCGTGTGACAAACCAGTTAGATGTATTAATTGTGATGAAGAACATTTTACACTTACCCGAGCTTGCCCGATATATAAGCAAGAAATGGCCATTCCGGAAATAAAAGCCAGAGAAACTTACCATATACTGATGCAAAGAAGAAGGTCATCACTGTCACCCTGTCGCCTCAATCATGTCGTATGCCAAAGAGGCGTCTACACCAGTGAAGGTTGATACGCAATCCTAATGAGAGAATTAATTCCTTCATTGGTTGACGCTCTTAAGTCATGTTTGTTTTTAAGGAACCCGCTAGATCATGTCAGTTTGTGAGTGCAAATGTTACAGACATAGACACTCGAGTATCTGATACTGAAGCGAAAGAAGATGCTAAAAAGGTAACTGATAAAAGAAATGTAATTTGTGAAACTGAAACAGGAGCAAAAAGAAAGGAGCTTTCTCCTGCTCCTAGTATTACTTCAATCGGTTCTATTGACGATGAAGTAGTAGAAAAGGCTAAATCACAAAGCAAACAAAAAAAGGTTGTCAAGGAAAACCGAGAGGTTCGTGGCACGAATCTCACGGCAAAGCTCAAACCTACTACTGGTAAAAAGTTAGTGATGATATTTATCTGTGATAAAATAATTTTCGAATCGCCTGCAGTAAAGTACGCAAGAGGTTGTACAATAGCAAACAAACACTGAGAATCACCCGACAGCTGTTTCATCCTTTTGGGACTCCTTCAGGAGTGAGAGAACCTGAGTGTAAGTTCACTATTGTACAAACGCGTGCTGTCGACTATATGCCCTACTGAGGGATCAAACATTTAAACGATAAGTTTTTCGACATCTAGTGTCGACTCGTGAAAGCGTTCACGTACGTAAATGTTAGCAACTTTGCCGACAGGTATGTAAAGTAGTTACATAGTCGATTCTTTACAATTATAGCCAACATAACAGTTGGCAAGTATAATACCCTGAATCGCCTGCAGTAGCAGCGCAAGAGGTTGTACAATAGCAAACAAACACTGAGAATCACCCGACAGCTGTTTCGTCCTTTTGAAACTCTCAGGAGTGAGAGAACTCTCAGTGTAAGTTCACTACTGTACAAACGCGTGGTCGACTATATGCCCTACTGAGGGATCACAATATTTAAACGATAAGTTTTTTCGACATCTAGTGTCGACTCGTGAAAGCGTTCACGTTACGTAAATGTAAGCATCTTTTGCCGACAGGTATGTAACTAGAGCGCCGCTATATTGTGAAAATTGCATTCACTAGAGTGTCAGTAGCATAGAGCGCCAGTATACTGACGCTCCATGCACTTTCCATTGAAATTTGTTCTGTAGGGTGTTTATGATGCAAGCACACTTTGGTAACTTTTCGTTGAGCGCTTCAATGATAACTTTTATCAAAAGTTATACTCTACTCGTATATTGGCAGTACACCAGGTTGAGTTATGAGCGCTGCCCGCGTTTGCGTATATTGAGTATAACTTTGTTTACCTGATCAATTTTCGCGTTTAGAGCGTCAGCACAATTTAGCAACAATCTTTAGTATACTTTTATTACAACTTATATTATATAGCGTTTAAGTGTTTAAGACTTCATTGTCTGTTCAACTTAATCTTTAAATCATATTTAACATCTTCTGATGAGTAACTTCTGCTAATGTGAAGTTTCAAATTAACTGTAGTAGTAGTGGCAGGAACAACAAACTTTTTATAAACTGATGTTGATAAAATTTGATTTACAATTTTATCTTAAATGGCTTCCCATTTATTGCAAGCCCACTTAGAACAGATGCTAGTTAGAGTATCACTTTTGCTCCGTGTTAGATAATATACTAATACTTTTGAACTCCAATAATAGAGTTGGAGATTGGAAACCTTTGCATTGAGTGTTGTCTGTTACATTTGAGTATTCATTTTTTTTAATTAACTTTAATAATTACGCCCTACAAAAATTTTTTATTAACAATTGTGGTAGACATTGGAAACTTTTCTGTTAAACAATGTTCGTTAAAATTTACAAACTGGTTTTGGCTTTCTCGGTGTGTTTTTGAACTAGTGTTGTCTACATTCGGATTTAAAAGATAATGTTAATTTGTCGGTATGTCCCAAACGACAGTTCGCTCGATGTTCATTAAGATTAGTTTCCATCGATCTCTTGATGGTTCCTATGTAAACTTTTACACAATAGCAAATTCGGTAAACTCCTGCTGCTAAAAGAAAGTCTCTTTCGTTTTTTGTTGATTTGATAGTCTGCTGAATCTTCTTGGTTGGTTTGAAGACAGTTTTGATGTCGTGCCTCTTTAAAATTTTTTCTATACGGTCAATCACGTTGGATTTGTATGGTAGACATTCGTGGATGGTAGTAAATTAACTGCCGTGCAGGTACCTGTACACTGTGTGACTTAGTTTGTTCCCCCGTTTGTTCATCTACACCTTCAAGAAGGCCAGTTGTTGTTCATGTTCTGTCTTCTTAATGAACTGGATACTGTAGAGTTGACTGTTCAAGTGTCAATGAAACTGGTTAAGCTTCTCTATGCCGTGTTTCCAAACATCAACGTGCGGAACTATATCATTGGTTTGTATTCCGCGGTCTCGATGAGTTTTTTCTCAAAATTCTCAATGAAGAAATTGGCAATTACTGGACTCAGTGGACTTTAATTGCCGCTCCATCCACTTTTTCGAAAAACTCTCTTTCCCAAACAAAAAAAAACGATTTAACGTAATTTACCTTGGTACAATCTTGCTCTGTTAAGAAGTTATAACACTTTAAAATTTTTTTTACTTCAATTTTTTAGTATAGACAGCGTAATTTAAATGATATCTATGTCAAATTTGGAATCTCGTAGTTTTCGACGTTACCAATTAAGAATATGTTTATACAAGCTAAAATTTTGCAAAAGGGGATCAATGTGCGAAAACTACTAGCCTTTGAAAAGGTATACTCGTTAATGGTCGTTAAAATGCACCGTTTCGGGGATAATTGAGTTTGAAGTTTTTCCTGCCGGTTTACATATCAATTTCAGTCGTTCATCGTTCATCGTTTATCGCTCATCGTTCATCATTGTTCATTGTTTATCGATCTTGATCGTTCACCATTCATCATCGTTCATCCTTCATCGTTCAACGTTCATCCTTTATCGTTCAACGTTCATCGTTCACCGTTCATCGTTTATCGTTCATTGTTCACCATCGTTCATCGATCTTGATCATTCACCATTCATCATCGTTCATCCTTCATCGTTCAAAGTTCATCGTTCATCTTTCATCATCCTTCATTATTCATCATCGTTCATTATTCATCATCGTTCATCGTTCATCGATCTTGATCGTTCACCATTCATCATCGTTCATCCTTCATCGTTCAACGTTCATCGTTCACCGTTCATCGTTTATCGTTCATTGTTCACCATCGCTCATCGATCTTGATCGTTCACCATTCATCATCGTTCATCCTTCATCGTTCATCGTTCATCATCGTTCATTGTTCATCATCGTTCATCGTTCATCGATCTTGATCGTTCACCATTCATTATCGATCATCTTTCATCGTTCAACGTTCATCCTTCATCGTTCTACGTTCATCGTTCATCGTTTATCGTTAATCGTTCATCGTTCATCGTTCATCGTTCATCGTTCATCGTTCATTCTTCATCGTTCACCTTTCATCATTCATCGTTTATCGTTCATCGTTCACCGTTCATCATCGTTCATTGTTAATCATCGTTCATCAATCTTGATCGTTCAACATTCATCATCGTTCATTCTTTATCGTTCATCGTTTACCGTGCATCATTTATCGCTTATCGTTCATCGTTCGTTGTTCATCATCGTTCACTATTCATCATCGTTCATCCTTCATCGTTCAACGTTCATCGTTCATCATCGTTCATCGATCTTGAACGTTTACCATTCATCATCGTTCATCCTTCATCGTTCAACGTTCATTGTTCATCGTTCATCGTTCATCGTTTATCGTTCATCGTTCATCGTTCATCGTTCATCGTTCATCGTTCATCGTTCATCGTTCACCGTTCATCGTTCATCGTTCATCGTTCATCGTTCATCGTTCATCGTTCATCGTTCATCGTTCTTCGTTCATCATTCATCGTTTATCGTTCATCGTTAATCATCGTTCATCGTTGAACGATGGATTGGGCGCGATAGTAAACATCCTTGGTCGTAGTGACGCCCTCTGGTTTTAGTGCATAATGGATAACATATTGAAATTGAAATAAAAAAACTGTTTTCAAAGTTTTATAACTGCTTAACGGAGCAAAATTGTACTAAGGTAAATTACGTTAAATCGTCACATTTTTGCCCAACAAATCTAGAGATGCCGAAAACTTAGCTAAGTAGTATGTTGGTGATTTAGGAGTACTCAGTGTTAGCTTCACATGGACATCTAATCAAAACCAAGCTAAACACACTTTTACTTTTCAGGAAACTTTTCAGCGAATAGGTAAATCATGAAAAAGAACTTTAATGCCGAAGTAGATATTGAACTTCTGCTGCAACTTTTATTTACAATAACTTTTTATATACAATTATAACTTTTTTGGTGTTATTGTTAAACAGAAGCCACGTAAATGCTATATTTTGGTAATTGCTTGACAGATCAAAATTGCTAGAACAAAGCTTGTGAATCATTAGCTTTATCTAAAAAACTGTCTTCAGAGAATATCTTAAACTATTTACTATTTTTACGCAGAACTCCAGAGTGTTTCTGTACTAACAAATGTGTGAAAAAAGTATCAAGTGGTTTAAAAAAAATCAAATAAAAGTTATAGAGAATAACATTTTCAACAATTTTTGTCCATTACAATTTTTGTATGATTGATTTTTGAGATACTGTTACAATTACTGTCGCGTGATTGTCACTGGCAGTCGCCAACATGCGCCCACCACATGGCGCTGGTCCTTTAGCGTCCCTATCTTTACAAGTATGTTGAATTAAAAAAGCTAGTCTAAGTGAGGCTAAGGGAATCAAAGGTAATTCAAACATGTGAAAGAAGTGATTTTAACGTATCTAGAAAGCACCATTTTCGCTCTATTGAGCAACAAATGTATTATATTAAGGAATTCCATTAAAAAAATATTTTGCATAATGAGTGTCATATTGCCGTATCCTGTATAAATACAAAGCGTATCAGAAGAGATTGAGAGAAAAGTTGGAGAATCGTGACCCAAAAAATTCGCATTTTCAACTTTTCGAAATCCTTTGAGCCTTTGATATCGAATGTCATATTCAACGACTTGTTTTGACAATGTTTTGCGCTACAGAATTTTTCCAAAATTGTTTGAAAAGCTACACAAGCGTTTCGCACAGAACTTCACATGATTTTGATACTAACAAACGTATGAGAGTGTCGAAAGTGTGCGGCGACATATAGTATTTTGGTCGAAAAATAAAATGCCACCAGACAAACATTTTTTTGTTTGATTATATCTCTTTTACGGCTAATGTCATTTCCAAATGGGTTTCTTAGAATCAGATCAGTAATTCCTATGACATCAAAGAACCACATGTCCCAAAAATAGTGTCTTTTACAAATATGAATAAATTCGTGGAATGATTCATAGGTATTTATATTAGATATCAAAACCTTCCCATTATTGTCCATCCTGATGACGGTTTCTTCAATCGCTACCAAATCTGACTTTAGAAAGTGTTGTAACACCAAGTAATATCTTAATGATCATACTTGTATCATTCAGATTGTTTCATTTTCACCAACACGTTCCCATCCATCGGCTGTTGTCGATTAAACGAATTTTACAGCAATTGAATTGTTAAACAAAAGTTCAAACATTACAATTCCATAAATCTGTCACCTGTGCGAATCTTTTGCCCATGTTTTTACATTGATAAAATATATAAATTGTGGTGAAGCTAAAGTACAAAAATAATAACGCAATGTCCACATCGAGTATACAATTAGAGTGAGAGAAAATATTTTTTTTTGGTCTGTTTGTCTTAAAAATATCCTGATATTATCATTTCTTTTTTTTTGTTAACATATTTTTGATAAGTCAGTATGGTAATATTACCATGGGAATAGTCTCGGGAATAGTTCTAACTGTCTGTTTTTGTATTTGACAACGTAGGATGGATATCATGAAATCGTTAAAAAGACCACCTTAAAGAATCATGTACTACAATCCTTCTTTGTAATACAAATAAGGAAAATTAATGAGGGCGCTGTAAACGCAATATAGTGTGCGTTCGTAAAAAATGTATACTAGATAAAAATCTGACAACACTAAAGACGCTTTATTGATTATATGTTACAAGAGTGTTTATTTAAATGACGCTCTACAGTCGACAGTGTATCAGTGGCAATGTATATTCGTGACGCTTTTATGGTATGATGTTGTATTGACGCTTTAAGACGGTTATGTATACTATTGAAGATTGTTTTTACTGATTTTGAAGTTAACGTTTCAACCACCTGGCGGTATCTATCGGATATTAGCACAATATTCAGATGGAAATGCACTGTAAATACCTTTTTTAGCTGATGACGCTCAAAAACTTATTCCTGTATGAGCGCTCTAATGATAGTGAGATTTATATATATATATATATATATAAATAAACGATAAGTTTTTCGACATCTAGTGTCGACCCGTGAAAGCGTTCACTTACGTAACTGCTTTACATACCTGTCGGCAAAGTTGCTTATATATATATATATATATATATATATATATATATATACATGTTAAGTTGTGACTACCGTTATTTTGAACAGACGGCCTGACTTCCAGTAGATAGAGTCACTCAATGAATGTAAATTTTGTATATATAAGGTAAGGGAAGCTGTACAACACGACTATCAAACAATGGGAATTCATTTCTTACTTGAATTTTTGGTATATGTAAGGTGTATGTATACAAGATACCCTGCTGCTTCCAATACATATATAAATAGGGTGATAATAAGTAATTTGTTACTTCCAGCAATGTTGCCCTGATGTACGGAAGTGACAACGCGCCTGATGTGTTTATCATATATATATAATATATACATACTTTCCTTGAAATCTCTGTCTGTCTGTTTATCATCTCCTCTGAGGTGTTTAAAAAAATTAAATTGAATACATCATTCGATAGAGGATTTTAAGGAGGTCTGGATGCAAGGGTTTTTGAAACTCTATCTTAATCCCTGGGGGTGGGGGTGGGGTACACCCACTCTACCAAACTTCAAAATTAATTTTTGTTTTTATTACCAAATATGTTTGTCTTGACAAGACAAAATCTCTTGTATACATCATTTTCACCTATGACCAATTCATTTTTATATAATGGTATAATTTATTATTACTTTAGATTCTTCTTAATAGTTTTCATATCAATTACCATATGCAACATTAGAATAATAGAAATAAGAAAGAACATTTACCTGTTCTTTAACGTTTAATTTTGAGATAACGTTTGTAGGATCAACCGCACAGGCCGTAATTGTCTGAGAGCGTGAGAGATGATTCGTCTTTGATTTTTCTTGATTGGTGTTAGCATGTATTTGGTTACCTAACCACTTTTTTGCATGACGTCACAAATACTTCTTGAGAAATAATCCTTTGCAGTAGGAGCACGGATAGTACTGAAAGGATTCGACTGCTTGATTTGGAGAAATATTTTGCTCTCTATTCGGTCTTATTGTACCCTTGATATACAGATCAAAATTTGTTCCGTTTCTCAAAAAGGTTAGTGCGTGTTTCCTCTCTTTACTATTTTTTGAATGTTGCATTATGTTTTTGACTTCTGTTTCAGTTGAATGTTTTCTTTGTAAATGCCGATTGAAGTTTTTGGTATCGATGTCATTATCACAAAACTTGCAACGATTTTTTTTTGCTTTTTTACTCTCGCTCTATAAATATAAATAACGGAATATACATGAACAAAAAGTCCAAAAGATATTCACATATTCCTGTACAAGGTGACATTCTTATTTTTTCCCCACCTACGTCGATTTTAACAAAATCTGTATTATTGCATGGAGGTGAACGGTCAAGGTTAATAGAATAGAGAACAGGTTGCCTGGTAAGTAAATTGCACATACCGATGACGTCACATGTATGCCGAATTTACATGTATTGACATGGTGACAATTTTCAGCATTTGTTGGACTAGTGTTTATGTTTGATTGTTAATAAATTAATAGTTTGACAAAGAATTGCGGTTTATTTTCCAAAAAACTGTAAAATATTAAAATAGTCAATAGTTTGAGAACCGCTGAAGCACAATCTTTTAAACTAGGTATAGCCGTAAAGAGAATCAAAAGACCTTTCAAACAAGGTATAACTCAACCCACTATTCCATTTAAAATTTTTGAGGTTAGTTCCACTCTGGCTAAGGGATGACAGATAGGGGTGGTATTATACTCTGAAAATGTTTTCCCCTAGCAATCTAAATTGACGTGTCCAAGCGTTTTCTGTTTAAAATCTTTACGCACCCGACATAGCTGCCGTTTCGTTTTTGCTTAGCCACCCTGTATAATAGGAAAGGAAGGACTGAAAAAGGAAAGAACGATTGCAAGATTTAGAGCGGAACAAGAAAAAAAAGAAAATGAATATTGGTGGAAGGACGAGGACACTGAAAATAATTTGGGAACAAATGATTAACTCTGTTGGTACGTCTGATAAATTGTTGAACAAAGAAACCGCTTCAAATATCAATGATTTGATAAACGCAAATTCTTCCAATATTACGGTAAATTCAATGGAGAAAAAATGGCTGTCCAAGGATGAGAAAATTGCAATTCACCAAAAACATCTACATTTTCCAAGTATAGACGCCTCTAAAAATACATCTAAATAGAAGAAAAAACCAATACTTGTTATTACATCTAAAGCTTGGAATGCCAGGCACCAAAAGAAATTGAAGAAGCAAGAAGATGAAAAGCGTGTTGTTGTTGTAGTATACAGGGTGCGGCAGATAAACGGCCAATTAGAAATATTTCGAGAACTAAAGTTATCTGAATCATGAAAATTGGTATGAAGGGGTTTTGAATAATGAAAATATTGCCGTCACCATTCTACTTCCGGTTATACCGGAAATTGCACATAACATTGTAATTTTTAATAAAAAGACCCTATATATTTAATTTAACCCTATACATTTTTTTGTTGATCCTTCCCTATACCTATTTTAAAACCGTTTTTTGAGTTATAAGGTTTTTTTATATGAAAATTACACTTTTTACCATGTACATAAAATTTAATATCCTCTAATGTAATTTGAATAAAAGTTTAAATTCCTTAGGAACTATTTACCACATACCGTTTTATCGTTTTACACTGTGAAATTATCTTTTTATTATACAGGGTGCTGTCAAAGGAATAAAAACGGAATCCGCAATCATCGCATAATTAAGTAGTATTTATTTTCTCGGACACCTCACTATTATCTATGGGAAGAACACATAACTTCACAATTGGACGTTTTAATATGCTTTCTGCTGAACTGCGTAGTGTTAATACACGGATTTTTCCATCATTTCCAGGATGTAATTTAATTACTCTGGCTAAAAGCCATTGAAACGGTGGAGTATTCTAATCAGATAAAAGCACCAAAGTACCAACTTGCAAATGGTTTTCTGAGTCTGTTTTCCATTTTATACGTCGTTGAAATTCCGGTAAAACTTCACAGTGCCATCTTCTCCAGAAATGCTGTAGAAACTGCTGGCGATGAATGAAATGAATCCAATCGATTAACCGGTAAACTTTCTAATTGTGGCTCCGATAATGCATCATAATTCAAATTAGTCGTTTTAAGTATTTTATATAAATGTCGTTCAACACTTTTTATATTGGCTTCCCAAAGTCCACCAAAATGCGATAAACTCGGAGGTATAAATTTCCAATCAATACTTTGTGAAGAAAAATATTCACATAGTTTTGACTGAACTGAACTCTGTTTGAGATATAAACATATTTTTTTTAATTCATCCGCGGCAGCAATAAAATTCGTTGCATTGTCTGAATGCATGGATCTAGGCTTACCGCGACGGGCTATGAAACGTTTAAAAGTTTCAATTTTTGCTTGATGTGATAAACTAGTCACAAGTTCCAAATGAACTGCTTGAGTAGCCATACAAATAAATAATGCTTTAATGAGCTTAGGATTACGAGTGTAACGATCTTTAATAAGCAAAGTACCGGAAAAATCAACACCAGTTTCAGTGAAACAGGGTTTATTAGCGGAAATTCTAGAACCGGGTAAATTGCCCATTATGTTTGAACTAAATCAAGGATTTGAACAAAAGCAAGTTACACATTTGCGTACAATTTGACTACAAATGATTCGACCTGCAATTGGTCAAAAACGGTCTCTTAAAACTGCCAGTAACTGATTAGCTCCACAATGTAAATATTTTTTGTGGTAATGATCTACAATTAAAGCAGTTAACGCATGTTTTTTTGGCAGCAACAAAGGATGTAATTTGTCGTATGGCAAGTTAGCATTTTGAATACGACCTTCAACACGAATCAATCCTTCTTTATCCAGAAAAAGATTTAATGAACTTAAATGGCTATTTTTTTAAAGATTGGTTACTGTTTTTAGACTGTTTATTTCTGAGGCAAAACTTGTCCTTTGATAAAATAGTACTAAACTTAATAAAAATTTAGATAATTCAGTTACCTCAAGAGGATCTTTTTCCTTTACAACATAAGAACAACGCAAATTTTTAATAAATTTAAGTACAAAGGCAAGTATTCTTTGCACCTTAGTAAATGATGAATGATTGAATATTAGTACATTCAAGAAATCATCATTAATGCAAAATGCGTTTTTATTTCTGGCAACTTTAAATCAGTGATGTTAAATGTTTCTTGTGAAACAAAGTGGGGCGTTTGCAAAAAACAAGGACCACTAAACCAGTCGGAATCCGTTATAGATTGAATTGAAGAACCCTGAGAAATTAAATCTGCAGGATTATCTTGGCTAGAACAATAATGCCAATTTAGCGGATCGATATTTTCACGAATGTAAGCCATCCTATTAGCTACGAAAGATTTAAATTTATTGGGAGCAGAATTGATCTATTCTAAAACTATTTTAGAATCAGACCAAAAGTATGTACCATTAAATTTAAAAGAGAATACTTTAAGAACTTTTTTGACTAATTCTGTGAGCAATACTGCAGGTATACTCATTGGTATTAAAGGAGCTACACTGCTCTTAGAACACAAAAGGTACGATTTGCAGCTATTAACAAAAACTGAACGAATAAATGCAAGCACCATACGCTCGAAAAGTTGCATCACAGAAAGCATGTAAATCTATTTGACTAGCTTCTATGTGAAAAACACAACGAGAAATATTGAATAAAGGAATTCGTGATAAATCTGATGTAAAACTATTCCACTCTTTAATATAAGTCGTTGGTAATTCTGCGTCCCAAGACAAACCTAACTTCCAAAGCAATAGGATTAAAAGTTTTGCTCTAATAATTATAGGAGATAAAAGTCCAAGCGAATCATATATTTGAGCTACGATTAAAAGTAGATTACGTTTTGATTTTACGTAAGTGTTGATTGGAATGGTAAACTTATACGAAAATACATTGTCACCTCTTTTTGGTGAAAAATTGTTTTTTTTGTAAGCGCAGATTATTTTGGTCCGGTTATGCTCTTTTGATTTGTATTAGACTATAGTATAACAAATTTCATTTACATGCAATGCACGTGTTCTTCAGGGTCAAGTTTATTGGAATATTGTTTTTAGTCATTGGATATTATTCTTAATTCTGAGACATAAAAAATGTTATCGTAACGTTCAGGCAATTAGGTTGTTGTGGAAAATGCCGATTTCATAGTTCTCGCCAGTCGATTTCTTGGAATTCGCGTTTAGATCTGCTTGATCAAGAGTTTCTTTGTTTTCTTCTATGAATTACGGTCGGTGTGCCGGCGTTATCTGTTAAATTCAGATATGTTTGTTTAAAAGAGAAATAACACCCGGCTTTGCGCCCACGGTTACAAATTCCAAGTAAACGGTTTCGTTTGTTAATTCTAAGAAAAGTTGTAGGCAGTAATTTTTTTTTGTAACGTTGGTGGTGTGGAAAAAAAACCAAATAGAGGGGTGACGCTTTCTTAACGACTGTTAAGTTATTAAGTAGTTCTTAAGTAGACTCCGAACCGATAAGGTGGTTGGTTGCTAATTAGTTACGCAACGACATAGCGGATTAATGTTAAATAAATCTTAACAATCGCGTCAGAACTCAAGTGTCGTAAATCATGTGCGTGAACCTAAAATAAGAGTTTAGTGCACGTAAAATAAATGGAACTTTCATTTCGCCGCGATTAAGAGAATTCCGTTCGATGTTATGAAACAATCGAAATAGCCGCGACGCGGGTTATGAACGATCTCTGAGCGCGCGAAAATCTTAAGAATGCATTAGTAATTGCATTGTGATCGAAATCGTCGGATTAACAACTACATTGTTCCTGTGGATTACTCCCGTTTTGGAAGAAAAACTACGCTGTTTGTGGATTAGAAGAAAGAAAACAATCCTCAACTGTAAGTACCCTTTCAGATTCTTCAGAAACTTCCGTGAATTGGTGACTATCGTTGTGAGTACGCGTATTAGAGTTTAAATTGGTACCGTCTAGGTTAAGATTAGCTTTAGGTTATTGTAACAAGTTTCTCGGTGGTTCTGCATGATTGAACCCCTTGTGTATTAGGGTTAGGTAGGCGGTAAACAAAGAACCCTTCCGTCGCGCCCGGTACCAGGGTAGTTTGGCCGTTTTACATGTTTGAAATTATTTTTTTTTGTTGTTAGTTAAGCGCCGAAAGGCAAAGTTGTAGAAGTATAGATTAATAGAATACCAGTCGTAATGATTTTATTCTTTTATTTCAAGTGTTTACGTTTCTTCCTTTCTTTGGTGAGCATTTGATTTAAGTACTGCAAAGATTAGGGTGGCGCCTGACAAACCCGACTGTAACTGTGGACCTTTTAGTCCTCGTAAAGGTGAGTGAGAGACAAAATTTCTAACCCGCTCCATGCCGCTAGCCAGCCAGCAAATTCGTTTGCCACAAATCTGGTTTTTCAAATTTCTTGGTGTAACAGATTGGCACCCAAAGTGCCGGCCCGATTTTCTGTCTCTCACTAAAGTTCAAAAAATATTCCCCGATTTTTCAATTTTCGTTGCAACAAACGACCGTTTAACACTTTCCGAGAGTATGAGGTTGCTTTTAGAGGGGGTGATCTTTCTTTGAGTTTAACCCAATTAAGAGTTTGGTTAAAGGGGTGTTTGCGGATGAAGCTTTGGAAAAAGTTTCTGACCGTCCCGCGTACCCGTATGATTTTAAAACTGATAAACTAGCGTTGGACTTGGCTATTTCGGAGATTAGGCAATTTTTGAATGAATTATCTTCAAATTCGACTTCCAAACTTATTTCGTCAATCGAAACAAAATTTAAACACGCGTTAAATCTTATTAATAATTCGCGTCCAGGGGATGAGAACGAAAAAGATATTAAAAGCAGTTTATTACAAAATTTAGTCACTCTTATTTCTACGTATGAATTATTGGATCAACAAGTAGTTAATATTGAACCTTCTTCGAGTAGTACAGTTCAGGAAAATATTGAAGTAACCTCCGTTTCAGGCGTAGCTCCTTCGTCAGCACCGTCGTTAGTACCTAGGGCTAATTATTTCAAGTATACCCCGTGTTTTAAGTGGAATCTCTATTTTCAGGAAATAACAACTTCTCGTTAAATTCGTTTTTAGAACAAGTTTCCGAATATCAAATTTCGCGTTGTGTCAATGACGTTCAACTTTTTGCCGAATGTTTATTTAAGGGCCACGCTTTTACGTTAGATCAGTTAAAAATGATGTTAGCTCTTGGCAAGAATTAGTTAAACTTTTGAAATTACAGTTTCAGCCGATTGATTTTGACAGTAAATTATTAGAACAAATTAAGAAAAGAACTCAAGATGAAAAAGAACAAATTGGTATTTTTGTAACTATCATGAAAGGATTGTTTAATAGATTAGAAGTAAACATAACTGAGACCGAACAATTAAAGATCTTGCGTAAAAATATTACACCAATTTATCAGTCACAATTAAGTTTAATGGAAATAAATTCAATTAATGAATTATTGAGATTGTGTCGTTTAATTGAGAGTAATATGGAATCAATCAAAAATTTTGTTCTCCCTATTCGACGAAAATATGATTTAGAAAATGACATTTCTAGTTTAGGTATTCCGGAAGTTAGTGAAGTTAAAGGAAAAGAAATTGTTAAAGATAGTGTTAGGGAAACTTCAGCGAAACCCGCTCCTCGTGCGTTCGTGAATAGATCTTGTTGGAATTGTGGGAACATGACCCATTTATCTAGAAATTGTTTTTTGGCTTTTTTTTTTAATAAACGCGAATGAAATTTTAAGAAAACGAAAATTATTTTAGATTATGTTTTCGATTCTTCTGAGGAAGATCAACGTCCTTTTATTAAAGTTCAAATCTTTTGTAATGAAGTTTTCAGTCTTCTAGATAGTGGAGCATCTCGTACAGTTATTGGTGGAGATTTGTGGCGTCGTTTTAGTAAATTAGGCGTCGTATTAAGACGCAAAGATAAAGTTAAGTGCTCAGTAGCCAATGGTGAAGTAGTGTATTCTATTGGTTCGGTTGATTTGCCGATCGTGTTAAAATGTAAAATGACAATTATTAATGTTCTGGTGGTCCCCGAAATCACGAGTTCTTTGATTTTAGGAATAGATTTTTGGAAACGTACCGGTTTCGTCCCTGATTTGCGTAAAGGCGAATGGTCTTTTGCAGTGCTGTCTACAGCGGATACTAACAACCAACGTACTGCTATAGTTTTACGTGCAGATTTATCTCGTGAGCAGGCATCTCGTCTACAATCAGTCGTTGACCCCTATTTTTCTTATACTACCCCAACCTTAAGGTTTACGAATTTAATTGAACATGAAATAAAAACTTCTTCCGCCCCCATTAAGCAAAGATATTATCGTGTGTCTCCTTTTATGCAAAAACAAATTGATGCAGAATTAGATAAAATGTTTGAAATGGATGTTGTTGAAAAATCTAATAGTGCGTATTCGAGCCCAATTTTATTAGCGAAAAAGAAATATGAAACTCATAGATTTTGCGTGGATTTTCGAAAAGTAAATAAAGTAACCGAAAGGGATGCCTACCCTTTACCTTATGTGTCAACAATTTTAGATCAACTCCGTGATGCTAAATTTATTTCGTCGTTGAACATTAAGTCTGCTTATTGGCAAATTCCACTTAGTGAAAATTCTAAACAATATACAGCTTTTACCGTACCTAATAGAGGTTTATTTCAATTTAAGCGGTTACCTTTCGGGTTGGCTAATGCTCCCGCTTCCTGGCAATGTTTGATAGATAAAATTTTAGGTTCCGAATTAGAACCTTATGTTTTTGTTTATCTTGATGACACGATTATTTGTACACCAACTTTCGAAAAACACCTTCAAGATTTGGCTGAGGTTTTGAAAAGATTTAAGGAGGCAAATTTAACCTTGAGTTATGAGAAATGTAAACTTTGTCAATCTGAACTGAAATATTTAGATTACGTGGTAGACTCTAACGGATTATCGGTCGACCCTGAAAAGGTCGAAGCCATTATTAAGATACCGACTCCCACTACCGTTTCTGAGGTCAGAGGACTCATTGGTATGGCCTCTTGGTACCGTCGTTTTATTCCAAAATTTTCGTCTATTATCGCTTCTTTAACCAGTTTGTTAAAAAAATCAGCAACATTTGATTGGTCTCCTAAATGTATTGAGGCTTTCAAAATCATAAAGAAATGTTTAGTATCTGCACCCATATTATCTTGCCCAAATTTTGACTTACCGTTTACTGTCCAAGCTGATGCTTCTGATTATGATATCGCAGCCGTGTTAACGCAAAATATTGATAATGAGAAAAAAGTCATTTGTTATATTAGTAGATCCTTGACACGTAACGAGAAGAAGTTTTCGACTACGGAAAAAGAGTGTTTAGGGGTGCTATTCGCGGTCTAGAAGCTCCGCCCCTATTTAGAGAGTACCCATTTTACCGTTTACGCCTCCCTTGTGTGGCTTCATAACTTAAAAGACCCAACCGGTCGCCTAGCGAGATGGGCTGTTAACATGCAGCAATACAGTTTTGATATAGTTCACAGAAAAGGTAAAGACCATGTTGTTCCCGACGCTCTATCGCGAGCTGTTCCCGTTCTTGAGGTTTTGGCCGTTGAAGGCAACCCTAATAATGATGTTCTTGTAGAAACCGATAAATGGTATAACAAAACTTAAGTCTTCTGTTGAACGTAAACCCCAATCTTATCCTAATTGGCGACTATCGCTAGGAAAGCTATTTAAGCATGTTTCTGTAGATTACCCTAATTTACGTACCGATATTGACAATTGGAGAGAAGTAGTTCCTAAGACAGCACGTCAGGATTTGATGAGAAAGTTTCATGATGAACCCACTTCTGGTCATTTAGGAATTTTTAAGACTTATGAACGTTTGGCTCAAACATATTATTGGCCAAAAATGAAAGCTGATTGTATTGCCCAGAAACCCGAACAGCAACGCCCTGCTGGTTTAATGTCTCGTCACCCAGTCGTAGAGAAACCCTGGCAAATAATTGCCACGGATATTGTTGGACCTTTACCGAGCTCAAAGAGTGGTTATTCGTATGTGGTAGTAGTTGCCGATTGTTTTTCGAAATTTGGTTTGTTCTTTCCGTTACGTAGTGCGACTGCTTCGGCAGTAACCAAACGACTTGAAGAGGATGTCTTCCTAATGTTCGGAGCTCCTCAGTATATTTTATGTGATAATGGAACCCAGTTCCGTAGTAAAGAGTTCACCCACATGGTAACTCAGTACAAATCCCGCATAATCTTTAACGCTCACTACCACCCTCAGGCTAATCCCTCTGAAAGGGTGAACCGTGTAATAAAAACAATGTTAGCTTCTTACGTTGGTGATAATCACCGTGATTGGGATAAATATTTAGCGCATGATTCCGTAAAAGTCGGCTAAACAATGGGTTCTTTATTTTTAATTTTTCTTTCTTCAGCTTTGCATCTTTTTCTATCTTTGTTTCTGTAGTGGTTGTTGGCGAGGTGCTAGCGGATTTAGTTAAACGTTGGGTCTAGCTCGCTTTGTGCGGTTTTGTTCCACTCGATGTCTTATCGACGCCCGGACTGTGTCGGACCACAATCCTCTAACCTCCTGTTGGTAGTTTATATTTTTAGTTGGTTTTCGAACCATTTTGTTACGTATGTATCGTTCATATACCGTAGTTTTCGAGTGTGTTGTTGGTTTTTAGAAACTGTTTGAATGTAAGAGTTTTCTCGTTTGAGTAGATTTAGTAAGGATTTATGCATTATCGTTCTTGTAGTTACGAAGTTTTTTTTTTAGTGTTCGTTTTGAACTTAGTTTGGAGCCTTTCTAAGATTGCTTTTGGGAAAACGTGATTCACTGATCTCGTGACGTGAAGATCGCCCTCTCGTAATTTAAGACTCTGAAGTGTCGGTATCGAACCACTTGCTCTCCTCTTGTTTTCATTGGTAGGTTGGTCGGAACGTTAACGAGTTGTTTGATGAATGAGTGTTGTAGTACCGGATTTGACATTTCTTCTTCTTCTCTGGATCTTCTCTTCTCTTTGTTTCCTTACCGTTCTTCGACTCTTTTTTACGTCCAGCGGCTCTCTTCGAGTGTAGGGCTTTGGCCCCACTCTGGTTTCTTTGGTTCTTTCTGACCCTTTTGCTATGTTTTGGACAATTTCGCGGTGGATCAAGGGTGTACTACGGGTGTGGAGAGCTAGCACCAATCCCTCCTTGGAGTGCATCCTCAACATGTTACGTTATCTTTTCGTTAACGTGCGGTTTTGCAACTAGGGTATGACCTTGTGTCAGCCGGGCTGTTCGGTACCTTCGAGTACCGCAGCCCACCTTTTTTTGAATCGTTTCGGTTTCGTACCGTTTTGTTGTTTAACGCCGAGAGCTCGGAACACGCTTGATGGCTCCGACTTGAGGGACATAGTGCTGAATTGGCAGCACGACCCCTGTAGCCGCTCTGACTCGTCCCGGGGACGATCATCGTAACCTTCATAGTGTTTCGTCACTCCGACCACAAATTTGTTTTTTTTGCGCTCTTTCGTTTTTTTTTAAACTGGTCGTTTTAGCGTCCACGGCTATATTGTGGAGGTCCGTTGTGGGGGAAGTTTATGTAGGTCGAACCACAATGGTGGGGAATATTAGACCATAAGTTTTGGGTTGGGTTTCCAATTTGGGTTTTCAGTCTTTTCTGTTTTTTCTTCTTAGTTTGTAAGTTAGATACGTAAGGTCGAGTGCGATAGGATTAATTTGGGAAATTACTCTTTTGCAAGGGGGGGTGTCACCTCTTTTTGGTGAAAAATTGGTTTTTCTGTAAGCGCAGATTATTTTGGTCCAATTATGCTTTTTTGATTTGAATTAGACTATAGTATAACGAATTTCATTTACATGCAATGCACGTGTGCTTCAGGGTCAAGTTTATTAGAATATTGTTTTTAGTCATTGGATAATTGTCTTAATTCAGAGACATAAAAAATGTTATCGTCACGTTTGAGCAATTAGGTTGTTGTGGAAAATGCCGATTTCATAGTTCTCACCAGTCGATTTCTTGGAATTCTACTTTACATTTCGCGTTTAGATTTGCTTGATAAAGAGTTTCTTTGTTTTCTTTTACGAATTACGGTCGGTGTGCCGGCGTTATCTGTTAAATTCAGATATGTTTGTTTAAAAGAGAAATAACACCCGGCTTTGCGCCCACGGTTACAAATTTTAAGTAAGCGGTTTCATTTGTTAATTCTAAGAAAAGTGTAGGCAGTAATTTTTTTTTGTAACGTTGGTAGTGTGGAAAAAAAACCAATGAGAGGGGTGACGCTTTCTTAACGACTGTTAAGTTTTTAAGTAGTTCTTAAGTAGACTCCGAACCGATAAGGTGGTTGGTTGCTAATTAGTTACGCAACGACATAGCAGATTAATGTTAAATAAATCTTAACAATCGCGTCAGAACTAAAGTGTCCTAAATCATGTGCGTGAACCTAAAATAAGAGTTTAGTGCACGTAAAATAAATGGAACTTTCATTTCGCCGCGATTAAGAGAATTCCGTTCAATGTTATGAAACAATCGAAATAGCTGCGACGCGGGTTATGAACGATCTCTTAAGAATGCATTAGTAACTACATTGTTCCTGTGGATTACTCCCGTTTTGGAAGAAAAACTACGCTGTTTGTGGATTAGAAGAAAGAAAACAATCCTCAACTGTAAGTACCCTTCCATATTCTTCAGAAACTTCCGTGAATTGGTGACTATCGTTGTAAGTACGCGTATTGGAGTTTAAATTGGTACCGTCTAGGTTAAGATTAGCTAAGATAAGTTTCTCGGTAGTTCTGCATGATTGAACCCCTTGTGTATTAGGGTTAGGTAGGCGGTGAACAAAGAGCCCTTCCGTCGCGCCCGGTACCTGGGTAGTTTGGCCGTTTTACATGTTTGTAATTATTTTTTTTGTTGTTAGTTAAACGCCGAAAGGCAAAGTTGTAGAAGTATAAATTAATAGAATACCGGTCGTAATGATTTTATTCTTTTATTTTAAGTGTTTACGTTTCTCCCTTCCTTTGGTGAGCATTTGATTTAAGTACTGCTAAGATTAGGGTGGCGCCTGACAAACCCGACTGTAACTGAGGACCTTTTAGCCCTCGTAAAGGTGAGTGAGAGACAAAATTTCTAACCTGCCCCATGCCGCTAGCTAGCCGGCAAATTCGTTTGCCACAAATCTGGTTTTTCAGATTTCGTGGTGTAACAACATCTGATGATGAATCCCACAATATACCTAGGGTTTTTGATTCTTTAGTAGAAAATTGTATTATGGAATTAGATTGTGAATAAAAATCGATGACATCTTTATGATTGCAACACATTTTCTTAGGGAAAACCCTGCTTTGGAAAGAATTTGAGAAACATCAGCAATCAATTGTTTTGCTTTAAAAACAGAATCAGTTCCTGACACAAAATCATCCATATAAAAATCGTTAATAATTTTTAAACTTACTTCAGGATATTCTGATAGATTTTCTATTTCTAAAGTTTGAAGACATTTTGTTGCTAGATAAGAAGAACTTTTTAAATCATATGTTACGGTGTTCAGTTGTAAAATTCGTATTTCCTTCTTAATATTAGAACGCCAAAGAATACATTGATATTTGCGATGATTAGTAGCTACATAGATTTGTCGATACATTTTTTCTATATCACCAATAATTGCTACTTGATATTGTCGAAAATTTAAAAGAATAGAGAACAAATCTTTTTGAACAACCGTACCCATGACTTGACAATCATTAATTGAAATACCCGAAACAGTTTTTGCACTTCCATCAAAAACTACTCGTAATTTAGTAGTAGTAGATGAGGGCTTTAAGACTTCATAATGGGGTAAAAAATTGAAAGTTTCAAGATTTACCGTTTCCGAAGATAACTCAGATAAATGACCTAATGTTTCATATTCTTCCATAAATTCACAATACTGTGTTTGAAAATGTAGAGATTTCTTTGAAATCTTTGTTCAAAGGCAAAAAAACGTGTCAAGGCAATATTGTAAGAAGATCCCAAGTCACTTAATAATTTGTTGAAAGGAATTGTAAATACATATCAAATGTATGGGATGCATTTTCGGTGAACTCTTTTTCGCAATATTGCTCGTTAGAAAACATATACGAAAGTGGATTTTCAGGTTCAATATATTTCTATTTCCCAGAATTGCTGTAAATCAAACTCAGAGTTAGAAGCTGAAATGCTGCAATTTGATATAGATATGGGTTTACAACTTTGAAATTTTATTTGACCAGATATTACATAACCCAATTTCAGCATGCCTGAACCTAAACTCATTTTCTGCGGTTCGAGTAAATCGTAAAAAAGAGCAGCTCCAATTAACATATCAATTTCACCAGTTTTATTGAATTTTTTATCTGCTAATTGAATATTGGATGGAATGCCTAATACCATTTTACTAAATGTAGTATTTGGAATCGGCACTGTTATGTGATCAATCACTAAGCAAGGTAATCTAGTCGAAAATGAATTATTCTTAGAATACATTTGGATATTAGTTAGACGATGAATTGCAGTTGCCTTTGAATTTATCCCTAAAAGAGGATTTATTTATAAGTGCAGTTGTGATGAGGTTATGCATGGAACCACTATCGAGCAAACAGCGAACAGTAATTAATGTTCCTTGATTGTCTTTAACATAAACTTCTGCGGTTGAGAGTAATATTTGATTATTTATTAAATTGTTACAAGTAAGAGTAACATTTGAAGGAGGAGAAGTATCAACAGTATTATGATGTTCTTCAGTATTACTGCTGGGCTTCTTATAAATTTGATGCAGTAGAGTATGATGCCAACCTTTACATCGAAAACACCTGTATTTTGATTTACATCTTTGAACGTGATGGTTCCCAAAACAATTCTTACAAACTTGTAATTCTTTAACCTTGGCAATTCTTTGATCAATAGAGAGATCCTGAAAATTAGAACACTCAAATAAGGGATGCCGGCTTTTACAAAATTTACAAGTTGAAGATGCATTGTTAGAAGTAAGTAATGTTAAATTTTTCTGGCTTGTTTGACGATTCCTTTCAAACCCAACATCAACTAAAAATTGAGTTCTGTCTTGAAGAAAATGTATAGTCTCATCGATGTTAGGAATTTCTGTTGGTTTAAATGCCTTAAACTTTTCTCTAGTGTCTAAATCCAATTTTTGTTCAACAATATACGAGAAAAATGCTGAAGCTAAATCTTTATCGTTTATATTATATTTCTTAGACAAAGAATGTTTTTATTTAGCGTATCAACAAAGTGTTGTAACGAATTGGATGATGCTTTTGTTACACTATCCAAAGTAAAAATATTTTTTAGATGAGCTTGAACTACCAGTTTTGGTTTATTATACCTGGAATCAAGAAGAGTTAATGCAATATGATAATTTTCGTCGGTTGCAGATAAGCCTGCTATTGATAAATTAGCTTCATTTGTTAAAGTTTGAAATTTTTGTGAAGATTCCAAACCAGAAGAATCGATAACAGCGTGAAAGTTTTCTATAAACGATTTATAATTAGCAATATCACCAGAAAACGTTGGTAATTGTAATTTAGGAAGCGATTGCAAATAATTGTTGTTTAAGCAAGCGGGTCAGGTTGACTAGAAGTAGAAGCGACTGCATTCCGCTTAAGAATCCCATTGCACTTTACTACAACCATTGATTATACGACGGAGTCAGATTGGCAGAGCTTATGGCAGCTTTGGAAACGCAGTTTATAATTAAAAAAATTACAATGGATGGCGCTGTAGTATAAAATTATCTTGTTAGAATTTGATAAGCAAAGTTACGCACCAGTCCAATTATCGAGACTCTGATATGATAGAACTGAGTCTGCGAAGCTAATTATGTCATTGTTTGTTATGTTAAGCAAAGTCTTGCGGTTTTAAATTTCAATGATGTTTAAATGCAGTCAAAACAATAAACGTAGCGTCGATCCTTCTTCTAATACAAGAACAGACATTAAAAACCACCATTCAAAGAAAATCAATTGTATAAAATATTCCAGATAATTTATATTGCAAAAATAGTAATGCTTTATACTTAAATATTAAAAAATAGGTCGTGTGTTTGGAACGGTCTCACGATTAAAAAACAAAATTATAATTTACAATAATAACCACATTCGTATAGGTTCACCTTAATTAAATTTATTTGTGCTGTAAAAATTCTTAATTTTGGATTGGGTTTATTTGATGTAATAATTTTATTACAAATTAATTTTGAACATTTAAATATTTTTGTAACTAAAAGTTTGTTTAGTATAAATAATTTATGTTCTTTACAAATTTCATCTTGTGCTAACCAATTTATAATAATAATATTCTTTTGAATTTTACGCATAAATTTGAACTTTAATTTGGTCTCATGGTAAATGTTATCAAAACATTTTTAGAATTTCTTAAACACAATGTAACTACATGTAAATAATTTTCACTTGGTGCATAAAGCCCCCTTCTGCTATCTTAGTTACATTATCGTAAGTTTTGTATAAAATCAATAGTTCTTTTTGGTTGTTAAACTTAGAATTAGTGATTAAACAATTTTTACATGATATACAATTAAATTTTTTTATACACGTACGAGCTAAGTAGCCCGCAAAATATGCTACAGAACAATCTTCACTTGTTACATTTATAGTATTGGTACTCGGAACCGAGTTCAAGCTGGAAACACTTGATGTTGATGATGACATAATGGTCTCATCTTCATCATCTTTTTCGCCTTGATGCGGTTTATCTCCACTTTCAATGACAGTATTCATGTCCGGATCCATGTCAAGCTTTACATAAGTACCATCATCAGCTTCACAATTTTTGTCGGTATACAGAAAATAAATTTTTCCGTCGACCTCATTATAAAATTGAGTTTTACGTACTCCCTGAATAATCATAAAGTAACACTTTTTTAAATGTAATACTTTTCGTCCGCAAACACTTTTCGTCCGCAAACACTTTTCGTCCGCAAACATTTTTCGTCCGCAAACATCTGTCAATATCAATTATTATTTTATGTCAAATTAAATGAAGTCGAAGTAACCAGTATGAAAACCCATTTTAAAGAAAGGATGAATTTAGTGACTACATAGGATATTACAGTACTTTAGGTACATACTGAAACATTTTAGATACTGCAGAATATTGTTTGTTTACTTCCATTTATAACGTCAATTTCTCAATCCCACACAACTTTGAACAAAAACAATTTGTTGTTCAAATTACAAGTAAATGATTTTAAGTTCTTTCAAATGATATTAATAAATTGTTTATAGTTTCTACAATGTGCGAAGCATATAGAAGAGCCTGGTTGTAATCTCACAATACTCGATACATTGTTTTCAATATGTAACACTTTAACTTCTTTAAAGTTATTCATTTATAAGGTAAGACAGAATTCATACGACTTGAGATTGCTTTTAGACAATTTTATTAGGTAACATTTTGATACAGAAGCGGAGTTCCGAAACAAAATTTTCACGATCATAAAATACAAAACTTACAGTAGAAGTGAGTTAATTATGGGTACCTTTCTATTACTGTATTTGATTGATGTAAATAAGTAATAATGCTAATGGAAAACACAAGAACAGTAATTACTTGTGAAAAATCATTTGAATATTGATTCTGTCGCAGGAAAAAACAAAAAATAGAATCATATAAGCCATCAACATTACTGGGTTCAAGATTTATTTGTACACAAAAACAAGGTGAATTTCACAGTTTTCAATAAGCTGAAAGAAGATTATTACATTTTTTGAAACATTTTCGGAGTGAATCAAAGAACTACGTTTGCATACTTTCTTACGGTCAGGCAATATTTTTATTGAATATAAAATGATTATAAGTCTGACCACGGTACAAACTCAGTCTTATAACTATTATATGTCCAATTAGTAAGAATCGACTTTAATGTGTTTAATAAGAGAAACTTCATTACATCTTTGATCATAAACAATTAAAGAAATGCATTAATTTTGAGGGTAGGCTTCCAACTATAACTACATTTTTAAATATACTTCAAAATAACACTACCTAAATGTAATTTTTATTATTTTAATAAATTATAAAAAAGTACATGTTTTACCTATTACCTATCATAATCAAGTGCTCTTATAAAAATTATGTGATTGTTGTAAACAAATGCTTTATCGGTACAATATTCGAACGCGGAAAGCTTTTATTTCCTTTAATAAATTTTGACACAAATGTTACAATACTGAACGGTGAAGTGAACATTAGGTACAGTAAAATCAGAACAAACGTAAAATTTTTTGTTTAAAATTACTAAACATTTTGTTTTCAGTAAACGGTAATAAATAGAAAATTAATTAATTTAAGGTCAACGGAAAAATTAATATGTACCTCGGAAAAAGTGCTTTTTAATAACCTCGCCTGTTTGATTGCCTCGGCTAACGCCTCGGCCAGCAAATTCAGTCTCGTACATAAAAGTGCACTTTTTTTGTCCTTGTTACATAAATAACTATTTCCGTCGACCTCATTATAAAATTGAGTTTTACGTACTCCCTGAATAATCATAAAGTAACACTTTTTAACTGTAATACTTTTCGTCCGCAAACACTTTTCGTCCGCAAACATCTGTCAATGTCAATTATTATTTTATGTCAAATTAAATAAAGTCGAAGTAACCAGTATGAAAACCCATTTTTAAGAAAGGATGAATTTAGTGACTACATAGGATATTACAGTACTTTAGGTACATACTGAAACATTTTAGATACTGCAGAATATTGTTTGTTTACTTCCATTTATAACCTCAATTTCTCAATCCCACACAACTTTGAACAAAAACAATTTGTTGTTCAAATTACAAGTAAATGATTTTAAGTGCTTTGAAATGATATTAATAAATTGTTTATAGTTTCTACAATGTGCGAAGCATATAGAAGAGCCTGGTTGTAATCTCACAATACTCGATACATTGTTTTCAATATGTAACACTTTAACTTCTTTAAAGTTATTCATTTATAAGGTAAGACAGAATTCATACGACTTGAGATTGCTTTAGACAATTTTATTAGGTAACATTTTGATACAGAAGCGGAGTTCCGATACAAAATTTTCACGATCATAAAATACAAAAACTTACAGTAGAAGTGAGTTAATTATGGGTACCTTTCTATTACTGTATTTGATTGATGTAAATAAGTAATAATGCTAATGGAAAACACAAGAACAGTAATTACTTGTGAAAAATCATTTGAATATTGATTCTGTCGCAGGAAAAAACAAAAATAGAATCATATAAGCCATCAACATTACTGGGTTCAAGATTTATTCGTACACAAAAACAAGGTGAATTTCACAGTTTTCAATAAGCTGAAAGAAGATTATTACATTTTTTGAAACATTTTCGAGTGAATCAAAAAACTACGTTTGCATACTTTCTTACGGTCAGGCAATATTTTTATTGAATATAAAATGATTATAAGTCTGACCACGGTACAAACTCAGTCTTATAACTATTATATGTCCAATTAGTAAGAATCGACTTTAATGTGTTTAATAGGAGAAACTTCATTACATCTTTGATCATAAACAATTAAAGAAATGCATTAATTTTGAGGGTAGGCTTCCAACTATAACTACATTTTTAAATATACTTCAAAATAACACTACCTAAATGTAATTTTTATTATTTTAATAAATTATAAAAAAGTACATGTTTTACCTATTACCTATCATAATCAAGTGCTCTTATAAAAATTATGTGATTGTTGTAAACAAATGTTTTATCGGTACAATATTCGAACGCGGAAAGCTTTTATTTCCTTTAATAAATTTTGACACAAATGTTACAATACTGAACGGTGAAGTGAACATTAGGTACAGTAAAATCAGAACAAACGTAAAATTTTTGTTTAAAATTACTAAACATTTTGTTTTCAGTAAACGGTAATAAATAGAAAATTAATTAATTTAAGGTCAACGGAAAAATTAATATGTACTTCGGAAAAAAGTGCTTTTTAATAACCTCGCCTGTTTGCTTGCCTCGGCTAACGCCTTGGCCAGCAAATTCAGTCTCGTACATAAAAGTGCACTTTTTTGTCCTTGTTACATAAATAACTATTATATCTAAGTTCGTTCGTTCATCTACAAATAATTGCTCAACACCATTTATTGTTTGTAATAAACCATTAAAACACGGTGGGGTAGTAATTTTTGTAGTCGCATTCATATTACTACTATATCGTTTTATTTTTTTCAATTTAGGTATTAGGTTTTTTGCATTTTCCAGTACAGATATAGCTAATTTATTTTCTTCAGAAAGGGCGCAATTGTAAGGATTCCGGGTATATAATTGTCTACTATTTAAAACATCAAATAAATTGTTCATTAAGTTTATAAATTCAGCTGTATTTTCTGCGGTATTGCTGATCAATTTCTATATTTTTATGCAAGTTTTAATCGCAGCAGCTACAGAATGGTACATTACTTGAACAGCAAGTTTAACACTCATTTTTTGAGAAGAGTTCGGATAAATGTGTGCATCTGTTATTTTCATTGACATTTTGCAGTTTATGTTTTTTTATCGATCTGGTAAGTTTTTTTGATGTCATCAAAACATATTTTTTTGTCATCGAACTGATAATCGCCTACTAAAAGATTATACGGTAGCTTTTAAAGAGATGAGGGACGTCAAAGATTGCATACATTTTTCTGTTTAACACGTTATTATTATTTTATTTTTTCGCTCCACTTGGCCTAAATCTTCAAAACCTTCGATGACGTCCATGCTTTTTGAATATTCTAAAAATTGCATTATTGACATTTCATCAAAACACACGGCACAAGATTTTTCCAAGTTTGATTTAAGAAAAAACTTTTTTCTTTATTTGATATAATGTTTTTTGTCGAACCCTGTTTTGTAATAGGAAGAACCTATCCAACTTCGGACTGTTGTAGGCGATGGTAAAATTATTTTTAAGTCATTTCTTAAGAATTTATAGGTTGTTGGAGATTTGTAAAACATCATTAATGCCAAGTTCTTTTCGCTGTTGTTCCATACTGTTGTCTTGGTTCTAAAATGCATGTTTGCAATAATTTTTGAGTATTTTGATGGAAACTCATATTTTTTATTATATTGTCCAATTTAGTCCTTTCTTTAATAAGAAAAATTCTTTTCTTTAGTTTGGATATTTGTGATTTCTTTAGATTCATTTTTCTTTTACATAATTTTAAATCCCTTATTAGTTTTTTCTAGAAGCGACATTGTTCTCATTCGTTACTAATTTTTTTTTTTATTGTCGTTTACGTGATGATGGCATATCCGTTAATTCTCTCAAACGTGTCAAATCTGTTTCTGTTGTATCACACTGAATTTCATCTTCATCTTGAGAAATCTCAGGATCCATTTTTCGTTTTTTACTATATGTACGTTTTGGAATGTCGGCCACAAGAGGAGGTGATGTAGTTGCTTCCGTAGTTGAAGTACTTGGTAAGAATAAATCGGATGAAACATGATTATATTTTAAAGGGACCGCTGATTGAATGAGATGATGTTTCGTATGATTGATAAATGATCCGGCATCAAAATGAAGTTCGCAAACGTAACGAGTTCTTAGTTTTTCCTTGTCAAGGTCAAATAAAACTAGATTTTCTGAATTTATTAACCACTTTTCCATCCTACCTGGATCTTCTGTGGGAAATCTATACATTTTTAAGTTTGGAAAATCGCTCTTTCTCTTATTACATTTAATAAATGCGCACTTATTTCCAGGCATTATGTAAAAATTAAAGTTTTATTACACAATATATTAATCAAAACACACAAATAACACACACATAAAATTAATTAATATCTAACTAAAACTAGATCGTTTATAAATTACAATCAGAGATTATGAAATATTAAGGTGCAAACACACAATCGGTCTCGAATTCGGAAATACAACTAATTTCTTAAATGCGTAATGAAAAGGGTAGCTGAAATAGAGTAGGTAGGTATCTTCTAATTTTTTGCCTAAAACCATTGCAATTGCCGGTTTCTTCCCATAGGTTCAATACGACAAACCGACTCAACGTGGACTAGGAACAACATAAATAAGTTATTTTATCTTTTTTTTTCTCCGGCATCTTTATTGCATTTTTAATAACTTCTATATATTTCAGATGGTACAAATTAGTTTATTGAGAGATTCAGTGCAATTGTCGGCACCATATTTTTAAAGGAGCAACAAGAAATTCTTAACAGGCTGAGTGGAAAAGAAGTTGTTTTTGTCATTTTTACAACTTTGCAAATAATAAACGTTGTATCTTTAAAACTTCCAAGTTGCCACTATACCACAAATTTCGGCAAACCGTTTAACAAAAGAATGCCCTAATTATAAATAAAAAACATTTTCAGTTCTTATCGTAACGGAATGCAACTGCTACAATAACAACTTGTGAGAAAGTTTGGATTGCGTCATTGTTTACTCAACGCGAACATTATATACCGTTTGCATTTTTTCAGCGCTAACAATTTGAATCAGCTACATCAAGCAATTGAATACTGTACTACAAAATTTAGCGATGACAATAACCTTTTTAACTCTGTTATGTAAATACTCGAGCATATCCTTTTCAGATTCGTTTAGTGCAGATGATAAATTATTAAGCTTATTTTCTAATCTTTCTAAATCGCATACAATGGAACGTAATTTTACTTTTTGTGTATTTAATTGTATTTCTTTGCTTTTACCCATTTTATATTAAATTGCGTTAAACGAATGACAAGCAGTTGACAAGTAAAAATGATCGAATATGTCAAAATTACAAATGAGAAATCAATTTGAAATACAAAGCGTATCTAAGAAGTAACGGAAGTTAGTAAGTAAGAATTAAGACTTTACTTGGTTTAGCTTCTTTGCGGGGTTAGGTTATCAGATCTTTTTGCGGTTTAATTTCAGATTTAGCGGTATCCAGTGATAAGTTTCAATGCGGTTCTTATAGCTTTGGTTAGCGGTTGGATTTTCAATAGAGCGGTACACAGTGGTAGTTACGAATGAGGTTCTTGTAGGTTTGGTTAGCTGTTGGATTTCTAATAAAGCGATACCCAGCGGTAGTTTTGAATGCGGTTCTTGAAGTTTTGGTTAGCGGTTAGATTTCGAAATGGTGTGGTATGTAGCGGTAGTTTTGTTGTGTAAAAAGGGTTCAGCGGTATAGTAGATAGCGGTTTTTTCTTCAAGTTTCTTGAGGCGGCTTCAAATATCCGGCCGTAAGGACCATGTTAAGAATATGCGTGTTGTTGTATATATTACAAGCATCGCTCGCTTTTAGGGCGAATAATATTGATAACGTGAACTGTATTAATAAAGAATTTATTTTTTTTTTACATTCAAAACTCAATTTATATTCTATTTATTTACGTAACTAACTAACTTTTTTTGTTTTTATTAAAAAACATTATTATAGTAACTAGATTAACATAATTTCAATTTAATAATTAAAAATGGCCTAAACAGTCAGTGTTTAATTTTCAAAATATTTCGTTACAATTAAAAACAGTTACTAATAACAATTCTTAATTTGCTGGACAAAATTTTCTATAATTTGTTCGCAGTACAATTATAAACCGGAAACGAGTAGGTGTCTTACTTTAAGTTCTTTTTCAATCAACATTACTGACATTTTAGAAATTACGAAAAAATCGTTTAAAAGTAATTTGGTCACTGGTCCTGACAACATTCCAGCATTCTTAATAAAAAATTGTATTCATTATTTATCAATACCACTAGCTCATATTTTTAAGTTAATACTAAATACTAATAAGTATTCAATATTTTGGAAAATGTCACGTATAACACCTGTATTTAAATCAGGAAACAAATCTCACAAAAGCTTTTGATAGAGTTAATCACTGTATTCTACTAAAAAAGTTAAAATATTATGGCATTTGTAAGAAATTGTTGCTATTATTTAAAGCATTGATTGTAGGTAGATCACAGTTTGTTGAATATGGTGGTTACTCTTCCGAAATTTTCCAAGCTATCAGTGGAGTTGCTCAGGGCTCAAATTTAGGTCCAATATTATTTATTATATTTTATAATGATGTAGTCAAAGATCTGCCATGCAAAGTTTCTATATATGCTGATAACATAAAACTCGCGCATATTATTAGATCACCTTTTGATTGTTTTAACCTCCAACATTGCCTGGACCAACTAAACTTATGGTGTAAATCAAATTGTCTTGAATTAAATGTAAAAAAATGTAAGAAAATTACTTTTACAAGAAAAACAGACAACATTAACTTCTACTATAATTTGAATGGCATTGTTATAAACAATTGTGAGTCTGTTCAAGACTTAGGAGTTACATTAGACAGCAGGCTAAATTTTGGTCTACATATAATAAGTATTTCAAATAAGGCAATGAAAACTTTAGGTTTTTTAATAAGGAACACTAAAGATTTTTCTAATATTGTAAGTAAAAGGAAAATTTTTCACGCACTAGTACGCTCCAAACTAGAGTACTGTAGTATAATTTGGAGTCCTTATACCCAAAATCACATATCATTATTAGAAAATGTTATGAGAAAATATTTGAAATATCTTTTCTTTAAAATGTATAAACGTTATCCTGATCGTCATTGTGATTTATCAATACTGCTTAAACATACAAATGAATACACTTTGCAAAGTAGACGTTGTGTGTCGTATTTATTTTTTTTACAAAAACACAGTGGCGGCTCGTGGTCAATCATATTGGGAGGTCAAAAATTAATTTGAAAAATAGGCATACTTAAGAAAATATAAATAACTCAAATGCACCACAAAATTTTATACAATCTACAATTCTGTTCAAAATATAGCGATTTTTCGAAACATTTTCATTAAAATCTCTAAGGGATTTTCTATAAACATTATCTAGCTGTATACGAATATCAACATTTCCTAAGGTTGCAAAATTTAACGAGCATTTCATAGCGAGTCTGACGAGTATTTAGAAAATAATAAACAAACAAAACAGTAAAAATAAGTTTGATACTTCACAACCACATATTCAGTCAGCTAAATCGTACATTACCTTGCGAAAGTTTCGATGAACATCTTTATTTTTGTTTTTGCTAGTTTGTCGTAAACTTAGTTCTGGCAAAGGACGACCATTTGCCTTGAACTTAACTAATTTTGTAAAATTAAATTTGTTAGCACTTTTTAGTTGTTTAATTTTCTGCACTACCGACATTTTCTATAATAGCGCAGGCACACGCGAACCAAAAATAGTATTTTTACAAAACAACACAACAACAGTAAAAATATCAATATAAATTCTTAAATTGATTTAAAACACGCAAAAATCAAAAATCGAGCGTAGATGTACACCCTATTTGAAGCCAACGTAAACTGCGTAACCCGGCTTATGACCCAAAATTGATTATTGCAATAAGTTTGTCCACTATAGACAATTGTATGTCTGTTGGATTAATAAACGTATTATTATTATTATTATTATTATTATAAATAAATTAAATTGTTATCGTCTTGCATTTCAGCAAGTTTGAAATCGACCACTAACGTATTCAACAATGAATTTCTAATATCAATTACATTTAAATAGCTAAACACTTATATAAATATTACAACTTTCTTTTATAATTACCGTGTAAACATGTACGTTGTACGTTATATAAAAGTCAACAACTGTAATAAAACATTTATTATTTTTACACTGACAGACGAGATACAGCTACTCTTAATATTAGTGTATTAGTGTTTAGAGTGTTATTTTGAAATAAAAAACTTAAAATACTTTCAAAAAAGTAAAGTGCTCACAAACCTTCTGGCTCGATCGATCGTTTAGAATAAAAATCGAATTGGATTCCATAAGTGTTCTCCTGAATATTAAGTCTTTACGGTGAAAACAAATCAGCTTTTTAATCAACATTCTCTAAGGAACTTCAAACGAAGTAATTGGTGAATGCAAATTCAAAGTAAGAGCCATCCTTTTCTTATTTCACGTAAATTTAATAGGAAGGTATATGACAGTTTAATTGACTAAAATTTGGAGTTAAAAAAGATTGAAATAAAAATATCTAAGATTCAACAACTTAAAGATATGAAACAATAGTATTATGTTACGATTGTAGTTCGTACACATAATCCATGATGTAAAGTACATTTAACAACTTTGAAAATTTTTTTCCCAATTAATGAATGTAATTATTTGTGTAAATAATCTCTAGGTTCGTGAAAACATATTTATTATACGGTTATAAACTACTATAGTAAGTTTTTAGGGAGATATAGTGTAAACCAGGTAAACAAGGTGTTTATTTAACCTGGTTCACACTATATCTGTGTTGAGGATCAAATTAAATTAAAATTAAATTTTGGAAAAAACTATAGTAAGATTTACGAAACAAAATAGCTATCACGTCATGATCATAGACGGGAATGGCCATATTTACACGAAGAATATATGATAGCTAATCGAACCACCACGGCAAGAGAAATAAAATGTTACATATTTAGTGTGGTGTAAAGCAGTCTATTTGTGGTGTTCTTCAAATACTGATCAGCCACCAATAGTAACCGTGATTGTAGAACTTCGTAGGTTGGTGACTCTTAATAGTCAAAATTATGTAATAGTGTTGGTATTTAACGAATACATTTAATTGCCATTAACATGTTTTTTAGAAATGTTATTTATGAAAGTAAGGAAAATACTAATTGTTAATAAACTACCTAACTATGCTTGTATGTACGTTAAAAATTATAATTGCTCGCTTCTTAAGTCTAAATGTCCCCATTCAGTTTTGGATACAATACAGTTTTTAGAAGGAGAGACATTTCTTGATCTTTTTTTAATCTTAATGATGTTTGTTGTTTTGAAAAGAAGTTTTACAATACGTTGTATAAATTTTAAATTTTAATAATAAGTTAAATTAATACTACTAACATAACTACAGAATAATTCGTTGTATGAAGTAGTGGATGTAGATGCATTTAAATACTTTTTGTTCTTTCGACGTCTCTTCTTAGTTGTTCTGGATTACTACAGCTGTACGCATGTAAAATTGCTGTATAATGTGTGGTTAAGGGTTATTGGATGAAGAGTTATTATCGTTTTCTATTACTTCGGTGTTGTTGATTTAGATTCTAGATAATGCATCTGCGACGTAATTTTGTTTTCCTTGCTTGTATTAAATAGGAAAATTAAATTCGTCTAGTTTTAATTTTCATCTAATTAATCTAGAGTTAGATAAGGTCTGAAATGTTTTGTGGTGGAATGGCTAAAAGCTCTTTCTCGATAATGGAATACTTTCTTTCGGGTGAATTTAAGGTTCTTAAATAATATGCGATTGGACGACCAGATTGAGACAATACGTCCGGGCATTTTGCGCAGACAAAGTATTTCAGCAAAATTTGAAATAAATCGACGGTAATAACCAAAAGTCTTAAAAAAATTTTATTCCTTTTTGGGTACCTACTTGAAAGTGGACAGTTTTCAGTAGCTTCTGTTTGCGAGTGAGAGGGTTTAATACCATCGGTAGTTATTACGTCACCCAAAAATCTTTTTATGAAGAAATTCCGATTTGTTCAACTGGATTTTTAAGTTGTACGAGGGTTGTCTTTTAAGTGTCGGGAATGAAGAAAAGTGTAAGAGGTATAATAACGCTTTTTGGTAATTGTTTTTGAAAGTACTCTCCACGATAGTCAATGCACTTTTGCATTTGATGGAAGCAGTCGTTATAGCATTTATTCCATTCCGAAGTAGGTGTAGTCAAAATCGCTGTTTTGTAGGCATCCACCGCTTCTTCAGACGTCTGGAACCGCTTTCCTCGTAGCATATTCTTGATTATTGGGAATGTAAAAAAATCATTGAGGCTTAGGTCCGGGCTGTATGGAGGATGATCAAGAACTTCGACATTTTGCTGTTCCAAAAACGACTTTGTGGCTCGAGCGGTGTGCGAGCTTGCATTGTCTTGATGGAGTATAATGCGTCGATTTGGGTTATCTTTCCGAAGCTCGGCAATCACTTCAGGCAAGCAAATGGTCGTATACCATTGAGCATTAACTGTTCTTTGATTTTCAAGAGCAATCGTTGCTTCATGTCATGATTTGGCAACAAACGATGCAACCATTTTCTTGGCAACGCTGCGAGAGCGAACAACTTTTGTCTGTTTCAGTTCACTTTGGAAGACCCATACTGCAGATTGGCGTTTCGATTCAGACTTATAGCTATAGATCCATGATTCATCACCACTTACGATGTCGTAAACGTGTTTTGATGCTCCTGAGTTGAACCGTTGTAGAGTTTTTCGACACTAATTGACTCGAGCTGCTTTCTGTTCTTCTGTGAGGAGATGCGGTATCCACCGGAAAACCAATTTTTTAACACCTACTTCTTCGTGTAATAAAACTAAGGTCCCTGAGATGTCCAATGATGCCTGAATCTTACGGTATGTCATATGACGATCTGCCAGAACCATGTTGCGAACAGCATCCACGTTTTCTTGAGTGACGGCGGTTTTTGGTCGCCCTTCACGCGGTTCGTCACTGAGGTTAGAGCGTCCTCGCTGAAACTCTGCATACCAGCGATAAATAGTTGTCTTTGATGGTGCTTCTTTGCCAAAAACAGCAACAAATTCTGCAACGCATTCTTGCTGGGTGAGGCTTCGTTGAAAGTTAAAAAAAATAATCGTGCGGTATTGTTCCGGACTTAATTTCATCTCGTACAGCGACTTGGGAATTTAAATGATATTTTGACATTGACATTGACAAATACCAACAGTTGTTTATAAACAGTTTTTCTGGTTGCTAGGTGATAAGGTACGTTCTATTCCCGACACTTAAAAGGCAACCCTCGTATTCTTTAATTGTATTAAATATTTTTTTTTAATTAATTCATTCATTTAAAACAAAATGTATGTACTCATAATGTTCATTTCTAGTGTGAATGTTTTCTGCCCAACGGAATTTAGGTGCTTCTCTACTTGATGAAAACTTTTGGTCGAGTGTTGTAAAGTAACAACATTTTCCCAAACTGTCTAGAATTTCTTCTATTCTTGGGAACTGATATTTATCTATCTATTTTCTTTGGAACGATCCAAACTGGTGAAATGTATGAAGACATTGACGGTTGTATAATCTTTTAGTCTATTGTGCCGGTCACGCTGAGAATGTAACATCTTAAAAAAAAGCAGGAAATAAATTTTATTTCTCTCTCTGTTTTACACACAATATCAAATTATTGTACAAAATATAAAACGTCATCTTCAAACACCTGCCACAAAGTTTCATCTGTGGAACCAACTGCAGAATCATCTACGTATACGACGATGTCACCAAAAATTTTCGTTCTACAACACTGCTACCCATACGTTATAAAGTTTTTCTTATGTTGACGGTTTATTTATCTCCTCCATCTGAAACTTGAAATAAAAATGAAAAAGATGCAAATGTACGAATAAACATGCAAAGTAAATTTAAAAAAATGCGCTAACAAAAAAATTACAAACAGTAATAAAAAACAGACTTTTTTTAAAAAAATATTAACGTTTAAAGAATCAATTTAACAACAAAATGTAATACTCAAAAAGTTGAGAACTATTCATTAAAAATACGTGAATTGAAAACATAATTCATTAATTTTTAAAGATTAAAATTAATAATAACCACCCCTTTTGATTTTTTTTATATAGGTATACAAACCCACTAATGGATTTGTTTACGGAATATCTCTATTGTATGAAAGTTAAAAAACAAATTTTTCTTCACTCAATTAAGGCGACTGTTAAAAAACCAAAAATGCATCATTCAAATACGTAATATGTTTGCATGTAATCAACGGATTCGCTCAAAATTAAAACACTGCTTTACAAGATAATCAATTAAAAACGAAATTAATAAATTAGTCTTAACAAAATAAAAACTTTATTTTTAAAGTAATAATTTTGGTGTCACCAAATAATTAACTTAGAATGTAATTAAATACCTAAAATTTTACACTTAAAAAATTTCAAGTCTTAATGTGTTCATTCTAAAATTGAAATCACCAGAGTTTCTAAACAATATCGTATTTTATTATGAAAACAAGCACTAATATTACTATTAAAATAAAACAGTGTGATAATCACTAATTTTTTAGACATAGTCGTCCTTTATGTAATCACTACATGGTTTGCGTAAACATTTGAATGGAAGTTAGTTGAATACATTTTTAAATTTTACGAAATGTAATTAAAATCACTCTGGAAATTTTCACAAAGTTTGACTACTTTTTAAGTCTTTAGTGTTTTACACATACCAATATTTACTACAGGAATAAAATACCTCACGTTTGATAGTAAACATAGCGTAACCGAGCGAATGCAAAAAAATGCGAATAAAAAAAAACACTTTACCCATTTTACTATTAATTAATTAATTAATTGAATATAACGAGTGAGATGCTTTATCTCGTGGGTGGTAAACAAAAATCATATTTTAAAAGTAAGATTATTTCTTCATCTCAGCGTTTGAACATTTAACTTCAATTACTAAGATTATTTGTTAAGTAATGTAACGGTTAAAAAACAACATTCTCTATTCGCAAAGAAATTTATCTAGTGTACAAAAGTCTGTTTTAAATGAGATCCTAAAAAATAATCAATTAGTCTTGACACGATAAATCAAAACTTAAGTAACCTGATATTTTATTCTCTTACACACTAACCGATTTTAATTGGTTTGTAAAACAGTAGTTAGTTATGTAACTTGTGAATTAATAATTATCAGGTGTAAATACAATTTGTGAAATTAGTAATATTGTTAGAAAGATATTGAGGTGCATTCTTCTAACGTTACAAAACTTATCTGCAAATATTTTTTTACCTTAGAACACATTTTCAAATGTATTTTACTGGAACACAAATACAGATGAAATAAAAAACAAGTTTTCGTACGCTACATCTATTAAAAAAAAACTCGGTGCGTCTATATTCAAACTTTTACTTTTAAGATGTATGTATAGGTAGCTATTTTGACGTACCCTCTAAATCTTCTTCAGAAGTAAACACAAAAAACTGTAAACGGGTTGTAACTAATCAACATCGAGCTTATTGATTATACTTATAACAACATTTTTAAACCGTTTTGTATTATGTGTATTAATAGTTATTTATGTACCAAGGACAAAAAAGTGCACTTTTATGTACGAGACTGAATTTGCTGGCCGAGGCGTTAGCCGAGGCAAGCAAACAGGCGAGGTTATTAAAAGCACTTTTTTCCGAGGTACATATTAATTTTTTCCGTTGACCTTAAATTAATTAATTTTCTATTGATTACCGTTTACTGAAAACAAAATGTTTAGAAATTTTAAACAAAAATTTTACGTTTGTTCTGATTTTACTGTACCTAATATTCACTTCACCGTTCAGTATTGTAACATTTGTGTCAAAATTTATTAAAGGAAATAAAAGCTTTCCGCGTTCGAATATTGTACCGATAAAGTATTTGTTTACAACAATCACATAATTTTTATAAGAGCACTTGATTATGATAGGTAATAGGTAAAACATGTACTTTTTTATAATTTATTAAAATAATAAAAATTACATTTAGGTAGTGTTATTTTGAAGTATATTTAAAAATGTAGTTATAGTTGGAAGCCTGCCCTCAAAATTAATGCATTTCTTTAATTGTTTATGATCAAAGATGTAATGAAGTTTCTCCTATTAAACACATTAAAGTCGATTCTTACTAATTGGACATATAATAGTTATAAGACTGAGTTTGTACCGTGGTCAGACTTATATCATTTTATATTCAATAAAAATATTGCCTGACCGTAAGAAAGTATGCAAACGTAGTTTTTGATTTACTCCGAAAATGTTTCAAAAAATGTAATAATCTTCTTTCAGCTTATTGAAAACTGTGAAATTCACCTTGTTTTTGTGTACGAATAAATCTTGAACCCAGTAATGTTGATGGCTTATATGATTCTATTTTTGTTTTTCCTGCGACAGAATCAATATTCAAATGATTTTTCACAAGTAATTATACTGTTCTTGTGTTTTCCATTAGCATTATTACTTATTTACATCAATCAAATACAGTAATAGAAAGGTACCCATAATTAACTCACTTCTACTGTAAGTTTTTGTATTTTATGATCGTGAAAATTTTGTATCGGAACTCCGCTTCTGTATCAAACTGTTACCTAATAAAATTGTCTAAAGCAATCTCAAGTCGTATGAATTCTGTCTTACCTTATAAATGAATAACTTTAAAGAAGTTAAAGTGTTACATATTGAAAACAATGTATCGAGTATTGTGAGATTACAACCAGGCTCTTCTATATGCTTTGCACATTGTAGAAACTATAAACAATTTATTAATATCATTTCAAAGCACTTAAAATCATTTACTTGTAATTTGAACAACAAATTGTTTTTGTTCAAAGTTGTGTGGGATTGAGAAATTGAGGTTATAAATGGAAGTAAACAAACAATATTCTGCAGTATCTAAAATGTTTCAGTATGTAACTAAAGTACTGTAATATCCTATGTAAATTCATCCTTTCTTAAAAATGAGTTTTCATACTGGTTACTTCGGCTTCATTTAATTTGACATAAAATTATAATTGACATTGACAGATGTTTGCGGACGAAAAGTGTTTGCGGACGAAAAGTGTTTGCGGACGAAAAGTATTACATTTAAAAAAGTGTTACTTTATGATTATGCAGGGAGTACGTAAAACTCAATTTTATAATGAGGTCGACGGAAAAATAATTTTATTACTGTTTCAAAGAAAGGAATATTAAAAACCTAAGTTCATTTTTTTTCTTATATCGTATAAATACTATATTTTTGTTGAAACTAGGTAAAGAGAAAAAATTGTCTACCATTAAATTTTCACTATCACGTTTTAATGAAAATGGTTTAGATATGTAATTGTACTTTTTTTCAGTAAGTAAACTAGTTGGTGTACACTCATGAATTTTAAAACTTGGACACCACAATTTCTGTAAACAAAAGTTTGCACATTGTGAAGCGGGCTTAAGGGTATCATTTACAATTATAACAGCAGGTAGTCTCAGCAGGGGTTATCTTATAGAAGGACTGTAGAATGAATCATTACACTAAGCACGTTTTAGAAAATAGGTAATTTACGTTGCTTACTTAATTTTTTTCTTTAAAGAATATATTTGAAGGTATCGCTAATTAAACACCATAGCTCGATTAATTATCGAATCAAAATTTTGTTTAGGAAATGTTTACAAAATAAAATTAGAAATAATTTTGATTTAAAAAACGTCTACAAGCAATAACTTTTAAATTAAATCAAAAACTAAACATGGTTATTTGGGTTGACTGATTATTACTTATTTTTAAATAAATCTAACCTACTAATTATTGTAAGTTATTAAAAAAATCATTAAACTCTCTATTCATAATATTTAGTCCTTACAAAATGTATATTTTATGACGTTTCATTTTTTCTGTAGTTAATATAAAAGTGAAAATAAAAACTAAGGCAATTCTTATTGTCAACGTATATATTTAGTTTTTTGACAAGAATTTATTACATAATTATAATTAAGATACCAAGTTATAGTTTAAAATTAAATGAAAACGTTTTTTTTAAATAAAGGTATTACTATATAAATAAATATAAGAAATCAATAATGGGTGTGACCTCCATTATTATTGATACATTCTTGGAGGCGTCTGCTCATTGACGCTATCAAGGTATCAATATAATTAATATTAATCGTTTCCCATGCGGTATCAATGGCTGCAATTAGTGCATTACGGTTTACTGGTATAAAATTTGGCCCTTGTTGTCTTCGGATAACAGCAAGTATTCGAGCCCAAACATTTTCGATAATGTTAAAATCTGGGCTTTTTGCTGGCCAGGGTAACAGCTCCAAGTTATTTTCTCGTATCCAATTGCGCACAACCCGCGAAGTATGAATAGGGGCGTTGTCCTTTAACAACAAAAATACATTATGAAAATGTTAATTTAACAGATCCCGAACTATTTTTTGGAGAAAGTATAGTGAAATAAGAATACTTACTTGTTGGAAAATATAATCTTCGTCTGGATAAAACACTTCGACTGAAGGTTTCTTAATAGTTTCCAAAATATCTAAATACGCAGCAGAATCAAGACGTCCATCGATAGCCCAACAAACTCCTGGACCCCGCGCGCTAACCCAACCCCACACATTCACAGAAAAATAACCACTTCGTTTTTTAGGACATATGTGATTATTTTCGTAACGAGTTCCTTCCATTCTAAAAACTTTTAGTGGTCCATCGTTGCGGCTATTGAACGTTTTTTCGTCGCTAAAAATCACTCGATTCCAAAATTCCAAAGGTTCGTTCACATATCGCCTTGCAAATTCCAGACGACGTCTCATATTTTTGTCACTGAGAACTTCTTTCGCAGCAGCATTAAACTTCTTTATTCCCATCTCCTTTAATCTTTTTTGTGCAGTTATACGGCATCCGGGAAAATGTGTATCTGCTATAGCCCTGGAGTATGTAGCAAATGGTTGTTCTGTTACGTAATGAAACAACTCGAGATCTTGAGCACGTAGATACTTTAGGTCTACCACTTCCGATGGCTCTTTCCAAAGTGTGTTAAGATTCCATTTTACTCGGTAATGCCCTACGGTGCTTTTTGGTATATCTAACATACGTGAAATTTTACGCACGCTACGGCCCGCCGCTAATTCCGAAACAATCCGCGCTTTCAAATCAGCACCGAGATGAGGTGGCATTTTCACAACACTTGAAATTTTAAACTAAAATGGAATTTACATTTCTTACTTTATTTATTGGTTCACACTACCCTTCTCAAACAGTAGGTAATTGTTTATTTATTACATACTTCTAATGACCAATGTAACAACCCTTAGAGCAATATGACTCAAAGGAAGTAAATTAAACAAGCAAGGATATTCTATTGTTATTGAAACTTATTCATAAGTAAAAGCCATTTCCTTATAATGCTAATGGACAGGATTTTCTTTTAAGTATTAAGATTACAATAGAGGACTTATAAACTTTCGAAAATATCTAATTATAAATATTTACACTGCAATTGCGCTTTTTCCTTAATAATTTCTTAGCAATAACATACACGTTCTTGGTTTTTAAGTTGTCATAAATTTGATATGATATAAATTTGTGTTTCTAATATTACATCACAAACTAATCTTTATTCGCCAAAAAATTGTTGCTTAAGTTGTAAAGCTTCGTACACACCTGAACAACAAACCGAGCAACAAACATAACAACGAACCGAAAGTCAAACAGAACGACAAACGATCTTTTATGATTTCCACAATCCGAACAACAAACGGAACGTTTGTGCTGTTCCCATAATTATTTTCAGTAGTTTTCAGTTCATATATATTTATTATTGAGAAGAGAAAATTGCGGAAAACAAGAAGATAGTGCCAACCAAATTTTTACGCACAAAGAAGAGTAAAAAATTATAATTTGCTTCGCTTTTTTTTATTTTGGAAATTTCCCGCCCAAATGATGCTAATAGGGACATCATTTTTTCTTGCATTCTTAAACACTGATTAATTTAAAACATTTTTTTTTCTGTCAACTCCATAATATTACCTAAAACCAAACAAACCCACAAAAGGGAGGACAAAAAATTAATAATTTAATTCTCCCGCATAAGTTTGTTCGCCGTTTTGTTTAGATTCGTCCAAACCTGCAAACGCATTCGCGCGCATTTTCTTTGATGACTGAGAAAAAACCGACAAGTTGCGGGAACGCCGCAAACCGTTCGTGGAACAATCAGGACTTGCGAATCTGTTCTAAAATTCGTACGTAGCACCGTCCAAATTAATGTTCCGATTGCCGTTCGGTTCGTTGTTCTGTTTGTTCCTCGGTTTGTTGTTCAGGTGTGTACGAAGCTTTACAATAAGCATATTAATATGAACTATATCTTATGAAAGGAGAGTTATGTAACTATAATTAACGACTTAACGTTACGTTAGTAGATTCCATTTACTATTTACACATATTTTCTTGGAACATTCGATAATTAACTATCGGGATATGATGACCCTATACTTCGCAGGTTGTGCGCAACTGGATACAAGCAAATAACTTGGAGCTGTTACCCTGGCCAGCAAAACGCCCAGATTTTAACATTATCAAAAATTATACAATTATATTGATACCTTGATAGCGTCAATGAGCAGACGCCTCCAAGAATGTATCAATAATAATGGAGGTCACACCCATTATTGATTTCTTATATTTATTTATATAGTAATACCTTTATTTAAAAAAAACGTTTTCATTTAATTTTAAACTATAACTTGGTATCTTAATTATAATTATGTAATAAATTCTTGTCAAAAACTAAATATATACGTTGACAATAAGAATTGCCTTAGTTTTTATTTTCACTTTTTATATTAACTACAGAAAAAAATGAAACGTCATAAAATATACATTTTGTAAGGACTAAATATTATGAATAGAGAGTTGAATGATTTTTTTTAATAACTTACAATAATTAGTAGGTTAGATTTATTTAAAAATAAGTAATAATCAGTCAACCCAAATAACCATGTTTAGTTTTTTGATTTAATTTAAAAGTTATTGCTTGTAGACGTTTTTTAAATCAAAATTATTTCTAATTTTATTTTGTAAACATTTCCTAAACAAAATTTTGATTCGATAATTAATCGAGCTATGGTGTTTAATTAGCGATACCTTCAAATATATTCTTTAAAGAAAAAAATTAAGTAAGCAACGTAAATTACCTATTTTCTAAAACGTGCTTAGTGTAATGATTCATTCTATAAAATAACCCCTGCTGAGACTACCTGCTGTTAGAATTGTAAATGATACCCTTAAGCCCACTTCACAATGTGCAAACTTTTGTTTACAGAAATTGTGGTGTCCAAGTTTTAAATTTCATGAGTGTACATTTTCCTAACAACGTTTTAAAGAATTGAAATTTGTGATATAAACACTTTACAGATTTGTTTTTGTTTTTAATTTTGATTGACCACTGTTTTCTTTGATGTTATGCAAATTAAGTTTATATTTTTTAAACAATTACGTTATACAGATTAAACATTCATCTACGATAAATTATTTTCCTTTATCTGTTTACCTACCATCAGTTGTAAATGGTACCATGTTCTCTCTAATATTTCTTTTTTTTTCAAATCACCATCTCCAAAATATTTGAAAAGCGAAATCACATTCTATCTATTTACGCGAATTAAATAAATTATGCTGGTATACCTATTGAACAAATTTAAATTTTTATTTTTATACAATATTAAACAATTACAAAAACTATCTACATTTGTACAAAAAAATAATATATGTAATTAACAATAATTACCACGATTTCTTATATTTCTTTATCGTTCTTATTACACTCTTCATATATACAGGGTGATTGTTTAGAACCGTACATTAGAAGAATCTATGGATGGAGATATCGTATGGTTCTGAAATTTTGTTGTTGACCGAATTTCGTTGTGATCTTTCTAATAAAAATTTTCAAGATGGTGGCACTTCTGGAAATACTGGAAGTGGACACATACTATCTTATTTCAAATACGATTACATATTTTTTATGGCTTTTTTGGTTTTAGCAGTTAATTTTAGATGAATTTTTATCAGCATTCTCTATACATAACTGTAGCCGTTCTTCAGATATTTTAACTTTGCGATATTTTTTTACATTTGTAACGTTACGCTTGACGTCGTATACCGTTGTTACATTTGCAGATATAGCGTTAAATTTGGGACAGTGCGCAGGGGAAGTATTCTTTTTTTATCGCAATTACGCAATATGATATAGCTTCTACAGGGTGTCCGAAATTTAATTTCCAAACAAGACAATTTCAAATCACAAAAACTCGATATTTTCAAATACGATCCTATACTTTTTTTTGTCGATTTCGATACAAAATTAAATAAGAAATCAATCATTAATAGCATTTCCTATACCTATCTGCCATCGTTTTTGACTTATTAATGATCTTTATAATAGTTGAGAATCCGTTTGGAAATAATTGAAAAGCATGCGTTGGAAAAAAATTCTCACGTTGTACGTCAAAATAAATAGTAATTGTTAATACTGCTTATCAATAATTGTCATTGTTAAATCATTTAAGATGGAAAATCAACAATATTCAAACACAGATATTTTGAATTTATTTTATATATCCATGGAGAATGTAATAGAATTATACAAAGAACATGCCGTACGTTTAATGAGAGATACCTCATCAACCTTCAATGAATCAGAGAAAATTTCACCAAATACAATTGAACTTCATAATGTATGGAAGGGTGATATCTGCTAATGGTCGTCAAAAACAAATGATGAAAATAATGAAATTAACTTGTTAGGATATTTCAATGCATTTTCCCAGCATCCAATTCGACCTGCGACAGAAGATCAGGACTTAAAATATTCGATTATTTAAGCAATATTGAAAAAACATAAAATGCACAACTACTCATTTACTAAAGTGCAGGAACTTCACCTAAGAGACAATGCAAGGAGAATTGTATATTGCGAAGAAATGCCTTTTAAAATACAAGAAGATACCCTTTTTTTGCAAAAAATCTTTTGGTCAGATAAAGCTAAATTTCGTAGAGAAGGGTTAGTCAACAAACCAAATTTTCATTTCTGGTTTCCTGAAAACCCGCATTTGAAGCGTGAAAATCACTTCCAACGTCAATTCAGTGTTAACGTTTTCTGTCTGCTCATGGGAAACCGATATGCGTTTGTAATTTATGATGGAAATTTAATAAGCGAAAGGTACATCAAAATTGTATTAAGACGTGTAGTGGAAGACTTTCTGCTAGAACTTCTCCTCAATACTTGGCGAGATTCCTGGTACCAGATGGACGGAGCTCCCTCTCATTCAATCGGGATGTGGATCGAGAACTAACACAGAATTTTGAGGATAGCTAGATTGGCTAGAACAGTCTTATGCGTTGGCTACCAAGGTCACTTGATTTGACGGGGTCGCATTAAGAACAGGGTGTATGAGGGCCCAGTTCAAACCAGAGAAAAATTAGAGGAACGCGTCAGGGTAGCATTCTGTCAGTTGAATCCAGAACATATTTACAAAGCCTGTGCAGAAGCTGTTCATACAAGGATCAACCGTTGTTTACAAGAAAATGGAGGCCATATAGAGCATTTATAGCATATTTATTTGTATATTAGCTTACTATTGATTTAGTTAATTATACGTTTCCTTACATTTTGTTAAAACATTCTGTTTTAATAAGTTTTAGTTTTTTCTAGTTTCATCATTTGTGAGAGGTTTTTGACGAACATTAGCAGATTTTATTTAATTTTATTTTTATTTTGACGTACAATATGAGAATATTTCCAAACTCATTCATAACTTTTATAAAAAGGTATAGGAAATCCTATTAATGATTGACTCCTTATTTAATTTTGTATCGAAATCAACGAAATAAAGTATAGCATCGTATTTGAAAAAATCGAGGTTTTGTGGTTTGAAATTGTCTTGTTTGGAAATTAAATTTCGGACACCTTGTAGAAGCTATATCATTTTGCATAATGGCGATAAAAAACAACACTTCTGCTGCGCACCGTCCCAATTTTATCGTTATATCTGCAAAGGTAACGACGGTATATGACGTCAAGCGTGACGTTACAAATATAAAAAAATATCGTAAAGTTAAAATATCTGAAGAACGGCTACAGTTAGGTATAGGGAATGCTGATAAAAATTCATCTAAAATTAACTGTTCAAACCAAAAAAGTCATAACAAACATGTAATAGTATTTGAAATAAGAGAGTATGTGTCTACTTCCGGTGTTTCCAAAAGTGCCGCAATCTTGAAAATATTTTTATTACAAAGATCACAACAAACTTCGGCCAACAACAAAATTTCAGAGCCAAACGATTTCCCCTTCTCTAGATTCTTCTAATGTACGGTTCCAAACAATCACCCTGTATATACAAGGTGACACAGAAAAGTGGGTACAGTCAATGTCTTTTTTCCTATTGAAGATAAAAATTTGAAATTTGGAGCGTGTACTAAAGACAACCTTTTGAGTTTAACGGAATAAAAATGATTTTTGTGTCACTTCCGGTTTAACCGGAGTAAATTTGAGAAAAGTGATTTAGGAAACTTTAAAGAGGTATAACTTAATTTACGTGCTAAAAAATTGCAGTTTCTAATTTTTCTAGGCATAACTAGAAGGTTCTTAATGAGTTTTGACTATAGGCGGCGATTAATTTTTTTTCCTTAAAATTAATTAAAAAAATTTTTTGATGATCTGCTAATTCCGAAAATGTCAAGAAATACCTGGTGTCTCATTTAAAAATCCAAAATATGGGTTACTTCGGTTTAACCGAAAGTGACACAAAAATCATTTTTATCCCATTAAACTCAAAGGGCGTCTTTAGTAAACGTTCCAAATTTCAAATTTTTATCATCAATAGGAAAAAAGATATTGACTGTACCCACTTTCCTGTGTCACTTGTATATATATATATATATATATATATATATATATATATATATATATATATATATTTTTATTTTTGTTTTATACATTTATTAAATACATTTTATATAAATTAAATAAGTATTAATTATTAAATAATTATGTAATAAATTAAATACATTTTATACATTTTTAAATTTTTACAAAATTATTCATTTTTTATTTTTGATGATCCCCTTCTTCCCGGCTGCGGCAAAAAGCTGCTACATGGTGGATTATCATCATCCTAACACTCAAAAGCCTGTGGAAAGTCACCACGGTAGGAGGCGACAGAAGGAATGTGAGCCGGTTTACCTTTTTTATGTTGCTTCCATTCTTTGAGTTTTTCTTCTACCTTTTCTTTCCGTTCTCTCTCGGCCTCTTCCGGATGACACTTCCACATGTGGGATGATAACCGATGCCACAGCATTACGTGACAGGGATCCATATACATTTTTAAATTTTTATAAAATAATTCATTTTTTTAATTTGATGATTCCCTTCCCCCGGCTTTGGAAAATAGCTGGTACATGGTGGATCATCATCATCCCAACAATCAAAAGCCTGTGAAAGGTCACTACGGTAGAAGACGATAGGAGGAATGGGAGCCGGTTTATCCCTTTTATGTTGCTTCCATTGTTTGAGTTTTTCTTCTACCTTTCCTTTCCGTTCTCTCTCGGCCTTTTCCGGATGACACTTCCACATGTGGGATGATAACCGATGCCACAGCATTACGTGACAGGAATCCATATACATTTTCAAATTTTTATAAAATAATTTATTTTTTTAATTTGATGATTCCCTTTCCCCGGCTTTGGAAAATAGTTGGTACATGGTGGATTATCATCATCCCAACACTCAAAAACTTGTGGAAAGTCACCACGGGAGGAGGCGACAGGAGGAATGTGAGCCGGTTTATCTTTTTATGTTGCTTCCATTGTTTGCGTTTTTCTTCTACCTTTTCATTCCGTTCTCTCTCGGCCTCTTCCGGATGACACTTCCACATGTGGGATGATAACTGATGCCGCAGCATTACGTGAAATTTTTATAAAATAATTAATTTTTTTATTTTGATGATCTCCTTCTTTCCGGCTGCGGCAAATAGCTGGTACATGGTGGATTATCATCATCCCAACACTCAAAAGCCTGTGAAAGGTCACCACGGTAGGAGGCGATAGAAGGAATGAGAGCCGGCTTATCTTTTTTATGTTGCTTCCATAGTTTAAGTTTTTCTTCTACCTTTTCTTTCCGTTTTCTCTAGGCCTCTTCCGGATGACACTTCCACTTGTGGGTTGATAACCGATGCCGCAGCATTACGTGACAGGGATCCATATACATTTTTAAATTTTTATAAAATAATTAATTTTTTATTTTGATGATCCCTTTCACCCCGGCTGCGGCAAATAGTTGGTACATGGTGGATCATCATCATCCCAACACTCAAAACTTGGAAAGTCACCACGGTAGGAGGCGACAGGAGGTATATTTTTTCAATTACCTTGTTGGTATTTTGTTTTTGTATCCGTTCATGTTTAGTGTCTGATAGCAGATATGAATAATAATCTTCCTAGCTTATGTCCAATATATATATATATATATATATATATATATATATATATATATATATATATAAAAATTAGCCTCACTATTTTTAACCCACCTCTTATAAAATTTTTGGTCCTTAATGAGGTGAGAGGCCATATTTTCTGTTTTACAAAATAGTGTTAAGTGACTTCCCTAATGAGGAAAATATGTTAGTGGTGGTACTAAGAACTATGCCTTTAACGTATGCTCGACATAACACTGTTCTTTTTTCATATTTTTTAATTAATGCTTTACAATGTTCTTCTGAGTAATCTCCTAGAAAAAAAACGTTTAGTTTTGACTTGTTTATGATTGTAGTGTTTTGATGCGTCGCGTCGTCATTAAGATGTTATAAGCAAACATGTATTTTCCTAATTCCTAATTCTTTTAGTATTATTAAATTTTGACCTAACTTCACAATTTTGTTTAAACTACGAATTGAAAATGGTTCTTGATAAAAATATTTTTGAAATTTATATATTATCTACTTCTGGATTTATTATCGAATCGGTGGCACCAGAGTCTATTAGAATTTTTAAATTTACTTGAGGAAGATATAGTTAAATAAACGTTTATATATTTAATTATTTTATTTAATTTAATCGGACATAGTTACTAGTTACTTTAATTTGAAATTATAACTGAATAATATTTGATTTCTTATTCTATTTATACTAATTAAAACGGAACTTCTTAATGTAGTTTAAATTTGTTATTTTACAAACAAAACTAATTAGACTGGAAGCGATAGTGATAATTGCTCTTTCCTTAAGATGGTTGACTGTCCTCAGTCAAGGATGGGTAGAGTCTTGAAACTTCCAAGAACTCGTTCTTTGATAGTCGAACTACTGGTCTTGGCTTGAATAATTTTCTTGGATAATTTTCTTATATTTTACTATAATTCCAAAACATATTATTAATATTATTACAATTATTATAGTAGTTGTATAATGAACGGAATTAACCAAAGGGTAAATTATTGATGGTTTTTCTTCAATTTCTTTGGCATCTAACTTCAGTTGGTTAATATTCAGTAGGTGATCGTTGTTGAAATTTACATCTTGTGATTCCCAGTCTGGTTCAATTGTGAAGTTGAAAAATTTTTTACTTATTAGTTGTCCTTTTAATAAAAGATCACAATTTGATTTTATTAAATTTGGACCTATTACTTTTTCTTGCGTTATTTTGTGGTTACATTTTTCTATGACGTCTTCGGGTTGTGAAAAACTAGTTATCACCCCTTGATGTGTAATTGTAAATATTTGATGATTTTCTTGAATTCTTGCTATATGGCAAGTTGTTACATTCTTCAGAGTGCATTTAGTTAGGATTTCTTCGTAACAAACGATGTGGTGAACATTTTTGGTACATGTTTTCATTCATTTATTTGTATTTCCTCGTAAATACCATGAAGCAGGTAAAATGATTACTCGTGAATTATGGTTTGGAAGGGGATAAGCTTGATAGGTTGTATAATGTTCAGGATGTAAGATTGGGATTTTCAAGATCAATGCCATTATATTATTGGTTGTAATAAGTAAAGTTATTTTCGAAAAGTCTAAAATTTCGAAAATGTGTCTTTTATCTAAATTTATAAGATTATCAATGTTATATAATTCTGATAAATGATTATAGATTTCTTTTAATTCCGTTAAATTTATTATTTCTAAATTAGGAATGTCTAATCTTGCTAAATTGACAGTTCTTTCTATTATTTTTATTTGAGACAAAATATTAAGGGAGTTTTGTCTTTCTAAGTTTATGATTTGATTAATATGAATTTGTTCGGCTAAGTTATTGATTGAATTAATAGTAGAATTTTGCCATTTGCTGAGAGTTATTAATTCTTTATTAAAATTTTCTGTTAAGTGGTTAGCAAAAGTAGTAAATGAAGATAGTTTGTTATTTACTTGCTTTTGGTTGTCTAATACAATTTGTAAATTAGTGTTCATATTTTGGAGATCATCGTCGTCTAAGTTTCCAGTTATGAACTTAATGGCTTTTCCTAAAAAATTAAACAAAGCTCGTTTTTGGCGATTATTGGTGATTTTATTAAATTCTTGTTCTATTCTTATATTAATTTGGTTTAATTTTTCTAAATTTTTGGATTCTAATTCGTTACTTATTTTACTTTGAAGAAGAGTTGTGGTTAAAGCTAACTTGTTTAATATTGTTTGTAATTTAGTGAGGTTGTAATAGAAATAAAATTTATGATGGTGGCTAAAAATTCTGGAACCTCCTAATTCTTCTAAGAAATAACCATTGTTACGTATCGATTGGATTTGAAGAGGAAGGATTGGAGGTATCCTGTAAGAAAGAAATATTTCTAATTCTTTTTGATCTTCGAAGGTTGCAATCGGTAATTTTGTTTGTTTTAGTTAACCCTATCACTTTATCAGGTGTAGTATCAATTATTTGAATTTTTTGATAGATGGAATCGGTTTTGCCAGGTTTTGGGCGTCTAATATACCTAAATTTTGTCTGAGTTTAAATTGGGAATTTCATCTTTGGTGTCATTAATTTTATCTAGTATCTGTTTTTCGCGAGTAAAATTTTTTTATATATATGGTCTAAAAACGGGATTACTTCGTTTTTCCTTTTGCTATTGTAATCTTCGTAAATTGTCATATCTAAATTTATTTCTATTTTGTTTTCATAAGGACCATACAGGATTGAAAATGGTGAAAAACCGGTTGAGGAATGTATACATTGGTTGTAAATTAGGATGACTGAAATTATTTGATTGACAGGGGTTTCTTTAGGTTCTTTTAATTTTAGGATTCTAAGTTTTTCTACTAAAGTAGAGTGGAATCTTTCGATTGGTGAATTTGAATTTGGATTATTGGTTGTTATAAAATTTTATGTAAATCACAATATTCAGTGAATAATTTATTATTGAATTCGATCTCCTTGTCGCATACAATTTTTCTGGAATAGTTGTGATGTGAAAAGTAATGTCGTAATTTATTTAAAACGTTAATACTATTTATCTGAGTGATGTTATAAGCTTGAGCGTATCTAGAAAATGAATCAATTATGGTTAAGAATTTATTTTTATCATATGAAAATGTATCAATAAAAAGGGTATCAAATGGTTTGTGGGCTAAAAGAGGTCCTTGGAATTTTATATTGTAGGGTTTTCTTTCGTATTTTGATTGAAGGCAAAGTTCACATTGGTTGATGTAATTAGTTATCATTGATTTTAAGTGCGGCCAAAAGTATTTTAATTTTAATTGATTGTATGTTTCATTTATTCCTGTATGAGTATCATTATGATAATTTTGTATTATGTCTAATTGTTCTTCTTTATCGTCAATGTCTACTTTTAGTTGATTTGAGAAGATTAAGTTAACCCTTTCCGGCCCAAATTCTTGTTTTCGGGAAAAAAAATTAATTGGGCTGAAATGTATTTGGTAGTATGTTAAATAAGACATGTTTACTAAAAAAACAGAAAAAATATTTTTACAAACGAAAATTTTTATGATGCCAAGTGGCATCATTGAGCTTACGATATGTATTTAAATAAAACATTTATTTGTTGTGAAAAAGTTTGAAACAGTTTTTGTCTTTAGTTAAACACAATGGTGTCTGACATTTTTCGCACATCACCCTCGAATATGCTTTAATACATAATCGGCACCTTTTTTCGGCTCAATATGTATTGGGAAATGTTGGAATCCATCATATCTCATGTCGTCTACTGGAGCTGGAACTTTAGTATACTTCCTGAAAGGTGGTGGTGTTGATGATGGTGATGATGTTGTGGACGATGGTCTTCCTCTTTTGCGAATAATTGCTCCTTTTCTAGCCCTCAGAAGTGCGTGTGCAATTTCTGATCTAAAAACTAAAAGGCTTTTCCAATTTTTCTGACCACTTTGTGACATGTGACGTCTGTATAAGAGCCATGCATTCACAATACACATATCGACCAAATTCCAAAAATTCTTAAGTAGAACCTTTTCACTACAAAATTTATGCGGTATAATGCTACAAGCATATCATGGAGATCAACTCCACCCATGAAGCTATTGTAATGCTTGATTACACCAGGACGTTGTACATCTATAAATCGCTTATCACCAACACTCCATCGTTGCACAGTTTCAATAGGATACACTCCTTTACAAGAAGAAAGGACATGAACAGATTTATTGTCAAACCATTTGACTACAGTCAAATTACTTGTTGCTTCCGTTCGAAAATCAAAAGATCCTCTTCCTTCTTTCTTTAAAACTTGGTCGTTTTTTAAACTACCGCAATGTAGTCGATTACTTCTGACTGTCCCAGTTGAATGTATTCCAATATTTTTCAACTGCCTGAAGAGTTCGGGGGATGTAAACCAATTGTCGCAGTACAATTTGAAATTTTGGTGTTTTGGCAAATTTTGACATAACCTCATTACAATATCACCACTTATTCCAAGTTCTGACGTTTCTTTTACTGTCCCTTTTCCAACATAAATTTCAAAATCATGGATAATTCCGTTAGAACTAGCACGAGCAAACATCTTTATGCCCCACTTGTGTGGCTTGTTTTTAACAAATTGTTTTAGAGAACTCCGTCCTTTGAATGGAATAATAATTTCGTCTACCGAATTGTGCTCTTCTGGTTCTATTTTACGAAGATTTGCTCTAATTGCTTCAATTATAGGACGAATTTTAAAAAGTTTGTCGTATTCAGGATCGTTGCGCGTCTTCAATTGGGAATTGTCGTTGAGGTGCAAAAATTTCTCAGTTTATCAAACCTGTTCCTAGACATGATGTCTGCAATTGGGCTGTATCTAGAACTTTCAGCCCAGTACATCCTATAACTGGGCATTTTTACAACACCACTCAAAATATGACATCCTATGAATTGCTCAATTTCTTCTTTGTTTGTCTTTACTGAAATCCCCGTTTTTCTACAGAATACAAATTAGTTTGAGTAACTACATGGTCTATCAAATTATCATCAAACAATTGTTTGAAGTAATTTAACGGCGTCATTTCAGGGTGAGGTGGATCAGAAAACATTGGGTAGCAATCTGCACTTATGCTTTCCAAATCTTTTTGCTGCCAATGGTATGTATTTTTTTTATTCGTTTTTTTTATCTGATATCCAACTTTTAAATTAGCCAATGGCAAATCATCTTCGGAACTATATTCACTATCTACGTTTTCCACTTCTACATCGACACCGTTCACAGGTACAGATGTAGAGGGAGAATTTTTATTGTTTGTCAAGTTTGATGCCGTAAAAGTTCATCATCTTCACCGTCTGACTCGATATCTACGTCAGAAATATCACCTTCTAATAAAAGCAGTAAACGACGTACCTCATCTTCCGTCAAACCTTGTCGCGACATTGCCATTTTTACCTGAATAGAAAAAATTAAACCATAATTCGGAATGAGTTGAAAAATAAAAATAAATTTGTTACAAAATGTTCTAGTCAACAATAGAAACACAAATTGAATTTATTCATTGAAGCTCAATGACGCCACTTGGCATCACAGAAAGAAGGTGTTTTATTTACAGGTTTTCGACGTGTTTTTAACATTTAGTTTGATTTAGTTCATATAATAAACATTTTACCTACCAATAAAAAATATATGGCCTCGAAAATATTTTTTTCAGTAAATTTTAAAATAATAAAAACCGCGGGTACTAGCACAATGTAAGCAATGGTAACTCAGAACATCAAACGCATGTTGTAAAAGGTAAAATGAGTTACAGATACCTTTTATGTGTCAGAGACCTCTGTGAATGAGTAGATATGACGATAATACAAAGAACTGCAATGCATTGTATGTGGTTTGAAACGTAAGCAAGTTAAAACGACACGATTCCAAATGGAATCACTGGGCTTGAAAGGGTTAAGTGAGTTATTAAATTGCAATAAATACAGTACGTTAAATTTGGGTTTATTATTTTTTTCAGCATAGATAAAAGGTCGTGTTCAATTTCTGTTTCTCTTATAATTACTAGATTTTGTTGTTTTGCGAAAAGTTTCTTACGGATTACGTGATATTTGTTTCCTAATTTTATAATTATTTGATTTTTAAAATAATTAACAGGGAGTTCAGAAATGGGGATGATTTTGCCGTAATCATTATTAAAGACTGAGTGTGCTGTTCCCTCTATGTTTTCGTTGTCGATGTTTTCTAAATTTTCTTTTAGATCACTGATTTTCCTAAGTCGTTTATTAATGGTACAGTAGAGGAATTATCATCTTCGTTATTGTTTAGCTCGATTCTTGACAGAGTGTCAGCAACTACATTTTCTTTCCCTTTTTTGTAAATTATTTCGAAATCAAATTCTTCTAGTTTTAGTTTCCATCGTACTAATCGTGAATTTCGTTCTTTTATTTTATAGAGCCATACTAAAGGATTGTGATCCGTTTCTATAATGAATGGGTTTCCGTAAAGATAAGGTCTAAAATGTTTGGTGCAGTCTAATATTGCTAGTAGTTCCTTTTCAATTGTAGAATAGTTCTTTTCTGGTGAATTGATCGTGCGGGAATAGTATCCGATTGGTTGGTTGTTTTGACTTAGTACACCTCCTATTGCTACGTTAGAGGCATCTGTGGTTAGTCTAAATCTAAATGGTTTATCAAATTCAGGATATTTTAATATGGGAGAATTGGTTAAAAGTTGTTTACAATTATTAAAGCATTCAATGTATTCTTCGTCGTCTATATTTATTTTTGTATCCTTTTTTAAACATTTTGTCATTGGGTATGCTAATGATGCAAAATTATTAATAAATTTTCTATAGTATCCTATTAAGCCTAAAAATGATTTTATTTCTTTAACTGTTTTGGGCATTGGGAAATTTGTTATAGCATTTATTTTGTTTGGATTAGGTTTTATCCCTTCGGGTGTTATAATATGACTTAGAAATGATACTTCTTTTCGTAAGAATTCAGATTTATCTAATTGAACTTTTAAGTTTGATTCTCTTCATTTTGAAAAAAATTGTTTAATGTGAATAAGGTGGTCTTGAAGTGATTTTGAAAATATAACTACGTCATCCATGTATACAAAACAGGATTTGTATAAGTATTCTTTCAAAACTTCGTGGTTGGGTTATCGGTTTGTAGTTTGAATGTTTAGATTCTTGTAAACGTCTAATGAAATTAACATAATTTTTCTCGAGTAATTTGTTGTCGAAAGTACGACATTTATTTAATGCTTCTTCTAAACTTTTGATTTCAAAATTCATTAAATAACTGTTGTGGGGTTCGTTAAGACCTGTTAAAAATGTTTGTAAGGTTTGTCCAATATAAAACGATTTTTTTAATGTTTGCATATTTGCGTCAACCTCATGTAATTGAATGTATTGTAATAAATCATTTTGAGCAATTAAAATCCTATCATAAAAATCATTACGTTTTTGAATTGTGGATTTTAACTCGGTTATTAATCATTTTTCATTTCTTTGATCACCGTATTTTCTTAGCAAAGCTTGTTTAATTCCGGTCCATTCTGTTTCATTTTGGAAATTTAGGTAATCTCTAGCTTCTGCCTTTATTTTTGATAGTAGAAACGTTAAATACGTAAATTTGTGTGACAGTTAATTTATCGCGTACAAATCGTATAAGATTGTCAACAGCAGTAATAAACGTAGGTAAATTACTATTTGGGAGGAATTCTGGTAAAGTATTGGTTAGAGCTGTGATTTCATTAAGAGTTAACATTGTAGGTGGGTTAATTTGATTTGTTTGATTGTTCATTGTGGGTTTAATATTAACAGGATTATAGGGTAGAAATCTATGATTCTTATAAGTACTTCTGAATCTGACATTAAAAATGGCAATGATTTTAAAATAGAAAAATAGGACTTACGTTAATAGGATTAATGTAGTAATGAGCATTTTCTTTCTCGGTTTCTTGATTTTTCTTAAGGTGTTGAAACACTCCGGCAGATGACTGTTCACTTTTTCTTAGGTGATGAGTTGTACCGCCGTAGAAATATCCTGTTCGCAGCGCCAGTTAAATAAACGTTTATATATTTAATTATTTTATTTAATTTAATCGGACATAGTTACTAGTTACTTTAATTTTGAAATTATAACTGAATAATATTTGATTTCTTATTCTATTTATACTAATTAAAACGGAACTTCTTAATGTAGTTTAAATTTGTTATTTTACAAACAAAACTAATTAGACTGGAAGCGATAGTCATAATTATATATATATATATATATATATATATATATATATATATTATTTTGTTTTTGTTTTATACATTTATTAAATACATTTTATATAAATTAAATAAGTATTAATTATTAAATAATTATGTAATAAATTAAATACATTTTATACATTTTTAAATTTTTACAAAATTATTCATTTTTTTATTTTAATGATCCCCTTCTTCCCGGCTGCGGCAAAAAGCTGGTACATGGTGGATTATCATTATCCCAACACTGAAAAGCCTGTGGAAGGTCACCACGGTAGAAGGCGACAGAAAGAATGGGAGCCGGTTTATCTTTTTTCATGTTGATTCCATTGTTTGAGTTTTTCTTCCATCTTTTCCTTCCGTTTTCTCTCGATCTCTTCCGGATGACACTTTCACATGTGGGATGATAACCGATGCCGCAGCATTACGTGACAGGGATCCATATATATTTTTAAATTTTATAAAATAATTCATTTTTTTATTTTGATTATCCCCTTCCCCCCGGCTCTGGCAAATAGCTGGTACACGGTGAATCATCATCATCCCAACACTCAAAAACCTGTGGAAGGTTACCACGGTAGGAGGTAGAATAAGGAAGAATAGAAGCCGGTTTATCTTTGTTGTGTTGTTTCCATTGTTTGAGTTTTTCTTCCATCTTTTCCTTCCGTTCTTTCTCGGCCTCTTTCGTATGACACTTCCACTTGTGGGATGATAATCGATGCCACAGCAATACGTAACAGGGATCCATATACATTTTTAAATTTTTATAAAATTATTCATTTTTTTATTTTAATGATTCCCTTCCCCCCGGCTGCGGCAAATAGCTGGTACATGGTGGATTATCATCATCCCAACATTCAAAAGCCTGTGAAAGGTCACTACGGTAGAAGGCGATAGGAGGAATGGGAGCCGGTTTATCCCTTTTATGTTGCTACCATTGTTTGAGTTTTTCTTCTACCTTTTCATTCCGTTCTCTCTCGGCCTCTTCCGAATAACACTTCCACATGTGGGATGATAACTGATGCCGCAGCATTACGTGAAATTTTTTATAAAATAATTAATTTTTTTATTTTGATGATCTCCTTCTTTCCGGCTGCGGCAAATAACTGGTACATGGTGGATCATCATCATCCTAACACTCAAAAGCCTGTAAAAGGTCACCACGGTAGGAGGCGATAGAAGGAATGGGAGCCGGTTTATCTTTTTTATGTTGTTTCCATTGTTTGAGTTTTTCTTCTACCTTTTCTTTCCGTTCTCTCTCGGCCTCTTCTGCATGACACTTCCACATGTGGGATGACAACCGATGCCACAGCATTACGTGACAGGGATCCATATACATTTTTAAATTTTTATAGAATAATTCATTTTTTAATTTGATGATTCCCTTCCCCCCGGCTTTGGAAAATAGCTGGTACATGGTGGATTATCATCATCCCAACACTCAAAAGCCTGTGAAAGGTCACCACGGTAGGAGGCGATAGAAGGAATGGGAGCCGGTTTATCTTTTTTATGTTGCTTCCATTGTTTGCGTTTTTCTTCTACCTTTTCCTTCCGTTCTCTCTTGGCCTCTTCCGGATGACACTTTCACATGTGGGATGATAACCGATGCCACAGCATTATGTGACAGGGATCCATATACATTTTTAGATTTTTATAAAATAATTCATTTTTATATTGATGACTTTCTTCTTCCCGGCTGCAGCAAATAGCTGGTACATGGTGGATTATCATCATCCCAACACTCAAAAGCCTGTGGAAGGTTACCACGGTAGGGGGCGACAGGAGGAATGGGAGCCGGTTTATCTTTTTTATGTTGCTTCCATTGTTTGAATTTTTCTTCTACCTTTGCTTTCCGTTCTCTCTTGGCCTCTTCCGGATGATACTTCCACATGTGGGATGATAACCGATGCCACAGCATTACGTGACAGGGATCCATATAAATTTTGAAATTTTTATAAAATAATTCAATTTTTTAATTTGATGTTTTCCTTCCCCCCGGTTTTGGAAAATAGTTGGTACATAGTGGATTATCATCATCCCAACACTCAAAAACTTGTGGAAAGTCACCACGGTAGGAGGCGACAGAAGGAATGTGAGCCGGTTTACCTTTTTTTATGTTGCTTCCATTGTTTGAGTTTTTCTTCTACCTTTTCTTTCCGTTCTCTCTCGGCCTCTTCCGGATGATACTTCCACATGTGGGATGATAACCGATGCCACAGCATTACGTGACAGGGATCCATATACATTTTTAAATTTTTATAAAATAACTCATTTTTTTAATTTGATGATTCCCTTCCCCCGGCTTTGGAAAATAGCTGGTACATGGTGGATCATCATCATCCCAACAATCAAAAGCCTGTGAAAGGTCACTACGGTAGAAGACGATAGGAGGAATGGGAGCCGGTTTATCCCTTTTATGTTGCTTCCATTGTTTGCGTTTTCTTATACCTTTTCCTTCCGTTCTCTCTCGGCCTTTTCCGGTTGACACTTCCACATGTGGGATGATAACCAATGCCCCAGCATTACGTGACAGGGATCCATACAGATTTTTAAATTTTTATAAAATAATTCATTTTTTTATTTTGATGATTTCCTTCCTCCCGGCTGCGGCAAATAGCTGGTACATGGTGGATTATCATCATCCCAACACTCAAAAACCTGTGAAAGGTTACCAAGGTAGGGGGCGACAGGAAGAATGGGAGCCGGTTTATCGTTTTTATGTTGCTTCCATTGTTTGAGTTTTTCTTCTACCTTTTCTTTCCGTTCTCTCTCGGCCTTTTCCGGATGACACTTCCACATGTGGGATGATAACCGATGCCACAGCATTACGTGACAGGGATCCATATACATTTTCAAATTTTTATAAAATAATTTATTTTTTAATTTGATGATTCCCTTTCCCCCTGCTTTGGAAAATAGTTGGTACATGGTGGATTATCATCATCCCAACACTCAAAAACTTGTGGAAAGTCACCACGGGAGGAGGCGACAGGAGGAATGTGAGCCGGTTTATCTTTTTATGTTGCTTCCATTGTTTGCGTTTTTCTTCTACCTTTTTATTCCGTTCTCTCTCGGCCTCTTCCGGTTGACACTTCCACATGTGGGATGATAACTGATGCCGCAGCATTACGTGAAATTTTTATAAAATAATTAATTTTTTTATTTTGATGATCTCCTTCTTTCCGGCTGCGGCAAATAGCAGGTACATGGTGGATTATCATCATCCCAACACTCAAAAGCCTGTGAAAGGTCACCACGGTAGGAGGTGATAGAAGGAATGAGAGCCGGCTTATCTTTTTTATGTTGCTTCCATAGTTTAAGTTTTTCTTCTACCTTTTCTTTCCGTTTTCTCTAGGCCTCTTCCGAATGACACTTCCACTTGTGGGTTGATAACCGATGCCGCAGCATTACGTGACAGGGATCCATATACATTTTTAAATTTTTATAAAATAGTTTATTTTTTATTTTGATGATCCCTTTCACCCCGGCTGCGGCAAATAGTTGGTACATGGTGGATCATCATCATCCCAACACTCAAAAACTTGGAAAGTCGCCACGGTAGGAGGCGACAGGAGGTATATTTTTCCAATTACCTTGTTGGTATTTTGTTTTTGTATCCGTTCATGTTTAGTGTCTGATAGCAGATATGAATAATAATCTTCCTAGCTTATGTCCAATATATATATATAAAATTAGCCTCACTATTTTTAACCCACCTCTTATAAAATTTTTGGTCCTTAATGAGGTGAGAGGCCATATTTTCTGTTTTACAGAATAATGTTAAGTGACTTCCCTAATGAGGAAAATATGTTAGTGGTGGTACTAAGAACTATGCCTTTAACGTATGCTCGACATAACACTGTTCTTTTTTCATATTTTTTAATTAATGCTTTACAATGTTCTTCTGAGTAATCTCCTAGAAAAAAAAAACGTTGGTTTTGACTTGTTTATGATTGTAGTGTTTTGATGCGTCGCGTCGTCATTACGATGTTATAAGCAAACTTGTATTTTCCTAATTCCTAATTCTTTTAGTATTATTAAATTTTGACCTAACTTCACAATTTTGTTTAAACTACGAATTGAAAATGGTTCTTGATAAAAATATTTTTGAAATTTATATATTATCTACTTCTGGATTTATTATCGAATCGGTGGCACCAGAGTCTATTAGAATTTTTAAATTTACTTGAGGAACGTATACAAAAATGGCCATTTTGCTTCGTTACATAAATCATTTAAATTAACTAATTGTTTTTTTTTCGAAGCTATATTGTAAAAATTTTCAACATCACATTGTTCGGAAGATTCTATTACGGTCGAATTAGTTTCTGCATTATGTAACTCTTCTGCTATAAAATTTTTATTTGGGGTATTATAATTTTGAGGAAATCTATTTCGTAAAAACGTACTTGACTGTATTGACATGGGGGTGGGTTTAAAGTTCTTTATTATGGAGCTACCCGGTTTTGTACCGAAAACTTGCCTGTTATTGAAAACACGAGTTTGTGGTAACGGTTTATTAATGTCGTTTGAAAAAGGTTTTGGGTTTATCGATTGGGGTTGATAATTTGGCACAAACTCTTGAAGATTTAGGGTGAAAGATATTTTGATTGTAATATGAGTTTTGGTAACTAGTTAGTGGTTGGGTTATCGGTTTGAAGTTTGACTGTTTAGACTCTAAGTTTTAAGTTATAAATTTAATGGCTTTTCCTAAGAAATTAAACAAGGTTCGTTTTTGGCGATTATTGATGAATTTATGAAATTCTTGTTCTATTCTTTATGGAATTGAATTTTTTGCGTATGTATGTCTCTTTCCGAGGCTACAATGTGAAAATTTTCGACATCGAGTTGTTCGGAAGATTCCGTTGTACTGGAATTAGTTCCTAATTCTTCTGCCATAAAGTTTTCATTTGGGTATTACAGTTTTGGGGAAATCTGTTTCTTGAAAATGTACTCGACGTATTGACATGAGATTAGATTTGAAATTTTTTGTTATGGAGCTCCCTAGTTTCGTACCGAAAACTTGAGTTTGTGGTAACGGTTCGCTAATGCTAACTGTTGCGAGGTTGGTTAAGATCCGTTTGGTTTGGTTCATATAAATAGATACAAGGTGATTTTTAAGGTGATGTTTTTTAATACTGCGTATAGAACTACTTATAATAAACAACAAACTTTTTAAATAATATTTAAATTAACCCAAAAACAAAAAAGATATAATATAAGATAAGATTGAACAGCATTTATTTTGATTTTATTTGACTCGTTTCGTTTAAATTATTATGTATTGATTTTAATGACATTTGATGAAATTTATAAAAATCTTTGTAATTGAGTTTTATAAAATTTATTGATATAACATTTATCCTAGAGAGAGACAATCTGCATTAAAACTGTTTTAATTCGATTTCTATATTTGTTGGTAACAATATTCATATAATTTTAGTCGCTACCTAATCAGTTTTGAACCAGTGTCTTTTACAGAGAAAAACCAAGTTAGTCCTTGATAGTCAGTGATTATTTTAAATTTTCGGCTGCAAAGATAAGGTCTAAAGTATTCTATTGTCCAAACGATTGCTAATAATTCTGGTTCAATCGTAGAATACTTACATTCTGCTTTATTTAAAGTCCGATTTTGCGTATAAAATTTGAAAATTGGAGTCTATTTTACCTTGAGAAAGGATTACACCGATTGCTGATTTGGAAGCATCCGTTGTAAGAATTAGTTGAATGAGTTGTTCTTCAGAGAAATTTGAATATTTTAAAATTGGTTTAGTTGTTAATACTTACTTGTTCTAATACTTTGTTAATTTCCCATTCTTTCTACCACATTGTCTATTTGAGATATGTACCTGTAGATTAGATGCGAGATGTTAAACTCTCTTTCTCTGCGCTAGTCAACGCGACCTGCCTTGCTTACTTTTTACATTAATAATCTCTAGCCATGTCAATCGGTTGCAAAATAGACTAACTCTTCACGGGCTAGTTTCCTATTTAGCAACTTCTCGTCAGCTACATATTTAAGAAAAGCGTCTGCCGTTATTTCTTGACCTGCTAGCCTTTGTTTCATTTCTGGTCTTCGTATACTTATTGGACTAAGACCACGACTAAGTTATATATATTGCTCCTAGTGGCAAATCTACTCAAAAGTTTGGATTGGTTCATCTGTCGCTTGAGCTAATACCATCACCATGTCTGCTGCAAAACTCTTCAAATAAGTTGTGCGTGTCTTGGTTTATTGCAGCTGCGTGATTACATCCTTTTCCTTGACTTTCCGTTACTGGTAATGGCGGAATCCCAAGATCTGTTTCTTTTTTCATTTTTCTATCACATTGCTTATCTGGGATCTTGATTGAACTCTTAATCCTGCACCTCCTTGCGGATGTCTTTCTCTACGCTAGACAACGCAACCCTAGCTTGCTTATCTTTTGGTTTTTATATTACTTTGTAATAGAACGCAGACCAACAAATTTATTATTATTATTGTATTATTGTTATTTGACATCAATAATCTTTGGTCATGTTAAGCCTGTTGCATAATAGACCAACTCGTCACAAGTTAGTTTATATGATATATAAAGGAAAAACGGCAAACTTGATCTCAATTAGACACACAATGATATGTTTCTTAATCAATTATGATTATTGGTTTATAAGCAAGGTCGTCCGAGTAGGTAAATATACATCTCACTGCATACCAATAATTATTAAAATTTCTTCTTACAGATTTTTTTGCTATTACCTTTTTTCCTGATTATTGTCCTTTCGGCTAAATATTGGATATTTCTGGATGTTTGTATATTGATATTACGCTTCTTTCGAATTATGATTACTTCCCGGTGTTGCAACGGCTGAGTAAGAACTCAATAATTTTGTCTATCAAAAATTTGGAACCAAACAACCTTTAACTTTAAAAAATGACTGTACTTTATCGGTGGAAAATTTTTATTAACGGCAAATTTTTTTCGACTGATCGAAGCTGTATACGAAACTCATAAGATAACTTACTACTTACAGTAGTGTACTTTAAGTTGCATAAGCGTTAACTTTTGTTAATTAAACTAAACTTGTAAAAATAAAAGACACATTCAAATTATACTCTACTCCTAATAATTTTTGGTTTTGTTTATTTGTTTTCTTTGTCTCTAATCCACCGTTATAATGTGTTTGAGAAGGTCGGTGCTGAATTGACAAAGTTGTTGTATTTAGTATATTCTTTAAAACACTTAATAATTGTAACTTCTAATAAGGTCGATTAATTACAATTGTACTATACTTCAGTAATTAGTAATGAATTCAGCGCCTTGATGGCAAGAAGTAAATATATCGTTGTTATCACATTTACTGACCAATGTATGATCGCTGGGTTATTCAAATTTACGTCAGTACACTGTACAGGTTACACTGATCTGAAGTTTCATACATTACACTTACACCACAATACAATAGAAAAATAAAAAAAATAGAAAAGTTCTACTTTAAAGAAAATCGAATTAAAATAATAAAAAATGTCAATGACCAAATATCAATAACCAAAGAGTTGTTAAGCAAGTACCCACACTTCAATCATTGATACTATTGTTTCCAATTCAAAAAAATAATAACAAAAAAAACAACGAATCAATAGAGAAAAATCAGATTTCAACAATCACAATTGAATAATAAATTTTTCAAGTTTGCATATTATTCATCCACATATATTAACAAAAAGTAATATTAAATTTATTAACTTAAACTGTCACGTACCTAACTAAAAATTATCCCGTTCATCTCAGAACTTCTGTCGTTTATCCTAAAATATTTCCAATATCAACCAATATAAAATTGATAATTGTCCTTCCAAAAATTTATTTGGCTTTTAAAGAAAGCATTTATCGATATATGGATCAATTAATTCTATATGATGAATAAAGACTTAACGTTCATTACAAACAATTGCTTCACTTAAAAAGAAAACAATTTGTAAAACAGATTTAATAATACACACCATAAATATTTAATAATTGAAGTAAAAATCAATTTTAAAAAAAACATAAAATGAAGAATTTAAAGAAAATAATAAATCGAGACCTCCAAAAATCAAGTTCAAGGTATTAAGAAGGAAAACAAAAGTGAGAGTTCAAGAACCAAACACAGAAATAAAAATGAAAATATTTAAATAATATTTATTACAGGAAAAGACCATTAGAAGGCTATATCAGAGTAAATTAGAAGCACAAAAAATTAATTTAGAGCGCTAAGTGAAAATATTAAAACCGACCATTTTAATATTAAAGAATGTTTAATTAGAGCAGAATTTGAAGCATTTTAACATAAGAACAGACAACTAAAAAGAACGATAAAAGAAGAAAACCTAAAAATCAAGCTAAAAATCAACGTTCAAAGCCCCACTAAGACTTTCCTTTTGATGTTCTTTCTTTTGACACTAGACTTACGTTAATGTCTTCAGTCCTTTTTTCTTTACTGCAAGCACCTCACTTTCTTGCAATGAAATCAGTCCATGATGAAACAAAAAAATGGAACACCATTAATCAATCAAAAGTAGAAAACAGAAGAGAAGAAATAGAAAATAAGAAACATTCCATAGAACTGTAGTAGAACAGGTAAACATAATTCAACATTTGATGTACAAAATTGATTGGTAATCATACTTGAAAATTTTTCTTTTGTTTATAATACAGAATGCGTTTCGTTTCAGTGCCTACAATACATCTTTAAAACCTGTAGAAGAAAAAATACATCCTCGCATTTCATGCAAAGCGACTTTCTAGTTATGCACATTGACAAAATATGAGTATGTGAGTTTCAGTCACGATATGAACAACGAATTTTAACGGGTTGAACTTAGCCTCAAATTAATTATGTCACTTGACAGTTATTTAAGGTTAGTTTTAAATTATCAAAATGTCGCTATTAGTGTATAGTTGTATCAGTAATTTGTATTATTATTGTTTGTTAACCTGAAGAAAAGTAATTTTCCAGTTTTAGTATTCTTGTGTTAGTCTTTAGAAAAGTATTGTGTGCAATTCATTTTATACATATCTCTAGACACTTGTTCCGTTACCATTCGCTCATCCTTAAATAAATCTTGTGTTTAAAAACTTATGTACATACTATTATCATGTTTTCTCATATTATTTATGTTTCAAAATTTATCTTATAATTATTGTTGAAATATACCTACATATATTTTGTATGTAAAGTTCAACGTTTCGTAATTATTAATATTATCATTGTTATACTGTTAGATGGGATACTATAGTTTGTATTAGTGAAGTAAAATGCTATTCTGTAATAATAAAAAATATACAAATGAAACTAGTTTTGGAAAAAGCTTTTGCACACGAACAGTAATTGAGAAAATTATGCCTGTACGATTACCTCAAAAACTACTTGAGGATAATAAAAGGCAATAAACAGCATGAAATTTGGCATGTAGCTTCTTGATACCATGTAGAATAATAAAAGAATTGTTTACCAAAAAATCGGCGACCAAACCCAAAAAAAAAATAAATGGAAAGTTTTTGGGATTTTTAAAATGTTGGAACTACGGTAAAATGACTTCTGTAAAAAGGAAGAAGATGCTAATTTAGATGAAATAATTTCCTCTATTGTCACAGTTCACTACACAACAAAACGCTGGCATTATGGAAAATTACAAATCAATTAATCGTATAAACTATATTAAAATCCTATAACTCAATGATAAAACCCATCTAATTATACGTAGGTAAGTTTGCCCTGCAGTATCCATTTTTAAAGGTCTTTCACAGCTATCTGACAGCGCATTGAAATCTCTTACGCGGTACATGAGGTTATGTTAAGTTAGGAATTCATTTTTCACTTATAATTGCACAAAAGGATGTATTTTGCCGAGTAAATTTGGGTTGTTTAATGAAAATCTGTTGTCTAGCAAACTATTAAAAACGCGGTATTAAATGGTACATGAGAGTGTTGTTTTTTGACCGAGACTGAGGTGCCATTCGGTAGAACGTTTTAGGACAGTTTTTCGAATCAAACTGATAAAGAAAACAGATTTGAATTTAAACAACACAAATTTACTCGCTAAAATACAAACCTCGAGTGTAATTCGGCAGGACAATTTAATGAATACGAAACTTAGAACACGTCAAACTCTTTATTTTGAATACATACAGGGTGTCTTTAGCTGAGTGCCCATTGGAAATATCTGGAGAACCGTGATAGCGAGAAAATCAGAATTTGGTATGCAGCCATTTGTAACCAAGATCTATTGTTTTAAAATATTTTTAAAATAGCGTCACTTCCAAAAGTTTCGGATGTTGATGACAACTTGGTTTTTTTGAATGTAATGACTATGATTTTATTTTCTTTTATGATTAAAAGTTGAATTTTAGGTCAACTTTATGTAAGGTACTTCTAACCAAAAATGTCAACTTTCGGTGATAAAGATTGTTTTATGTCAAAATTGGCAGAATTCATCTATGTACGAAAAAAATTGTTGCAGTGGAACTAACAAAGATGGAATAGCAAAATTCTGCCAGTGGAAAGGCAAAACATTGCACTTCATCCTTCTCGATCTCAATCTTGATAATTATCTACATGGTGGTGTGAAAAGTGAATTGAATTAGGTCAGTACAAACATGCCAAAAAGTCATTTTATTTAAATGGGACACCCCATATTTAATTACATGTGTTGAAAGGTCATTCTTTTTTGCATTGAATGATGTAACATTCTTCTATTCTTACAATAGAATTTTATTTTAATTTAATCATACTTTTCGAGCTGAAAAGTGCAAAAAAATGTTCTAAACTGTTCTGTAATAATAAAGAGAAGAGGAGTCAGTTACTTAGCGATAAACATAATGAGAGTTATGAAGATACCAATCAAAAATAATATGGCAAAAAGGTAAGCAATTTGAAAATAACATTTCTTGACTATACATATTTTATTAGTTTCCTTTCAAAACGCCATCACCAAGATGAGAAAAAATTGTATAGCGATTAAAAGTACTTTGGAAAAACAGAACATTAGAGAAATACACATGAGGTATATAGTAAATTTTAATATAAAAATATTAGGATAAATTCAAATATATTCTTCATCTATCTTAACATTCTCCGAGTTATGAATCGAGGTCAATACGAAAGATTTGCGTACATGGCACAGAGTAACTAATTTATCACAAAGTTTAATTTTAATTGTTAATTTTTTAAACACAACTTCATAATAAAGCAGAAATGTTTACATTATTCCTTCAACTTTTTATGAACATTCAAACATTGACCGCCAAAATCCTTCTTTTTTAATATTGCCGACTTCCGAAAAAAGGGGTATATAAACATCAAAGGAGCCGCCGTTCTTGTCATTTCTGAATCCGTAGATGTTTCTTCTCCGACTTTGTCTACAGATGTGTAAAGCTGTTATATAGCAGTGGCGGCTTGTCCATAGGGTCATCTAGTCAATAACCTCCCAAAAATTTTGACATATAAAAAAATATTAATTATCAATTTTATTAAAATTCATCATTCTCAACCTTGGGCTGGCGGTGCGAATTGTCCTCATTGAATTAGATCTACCCGGAAAAACTCAAAAAACGTGCAGCGCCCGAATAAACGGAAGCGTCCAAAACAGTAACCAACTTTAGGTCATAAGCAGGGTCCCGCCGTTTACGTTGGCTTCAAATAGGGTGTACATCTACGCTCAATTTTTGATTCGATTTTCGCGTGTTTTAAATCAATTAAATCGCGTGTGCATGCGCTATTATAGAATTTACGACAAACTAGCAAAGACAAAAATAAAGATGTTCATCGAAACTTTCGCAAGATAATGTACGATTAGGTGACTGAATATGTGGTTGTGAAGTATCAAACGTATTTTACTGTTATGTTTGTTTATTATTTTCTAAAGACTCGTCGGACTCGCTATGGTGCAAATCCGGTGTAAGCGATTTAAAACATTTAAAAGAGAAAAACATATTTCGTCTGCAGAACACATGAAATGCTCGGTAAATTTTGCAACCGTAGGAAATGTTGATATTCGTACACAGCTAGTCAATGCTTATAGAATATCCCTTAGAGATTTTAATGAAAATGTTTCAAAAAATCGCTATATTTTGAACAAAATTATAGATTGTATAAAATTTTGCGGTGCATTTGAGTTATTTATATTTTTAAGTATGCCTATTTTTTAAATTAATTTTTGACATCCCAATATGATTGACCAAGAGCCGCCGCTGTTATATAGGTCAATCTTTCAATTATTATAGCCATCTAAGTGTTGGAAAAATAACAATCTCGAATTGCCTGTTGTAAGTCCGCAAGAGATTGTACAATAGCAAACAAACACCGAGAATCACTCGACAGCTTTCTGGGCTCCTCGGGAGTGAGAGAACTTGTGTGTAACTTCACTAGTTATGTGCTTCACTATAGTACACACCAATCACTAAACCTTTTAGATGCTAAAGTTGCTGTGACTCCACTACCTCTTGTGTTTGGAATCTCAGTTGAAACCTCCCGCTAATTGCACAAGAAATTACTAAATTTAAACTTAGTCTCGTTTTCACGATACCAACTAAATTTGGTAAACAAAATTTGTTAAAAATTTGTTACAGATATGTTATAAATAATTTTACATGAAAATTATGTTAGAAATGATGTCAAAAGTGGTTTCAAAAATTGTCTAAAAAATTTAGTAGTGTCTAAAAGGATTAATGTTAATACATATTGTGATGAAGAAAATTTTTACTTTTGGTTTTAATATTTTATTTAAAATTTATTTAATTGAATTACTTCCACAAACAACTAAATTCTGCTCTTGTCTCTCAGGGTTCTCTATTTTACCAGGTAAAGGTGCTTTACATGCGTGTGAAATTTTATTTAAAATCAATTTTAATGAATTAATAAATAATAATTATGTTCAATCTCGAAATTAATGGTTACCTTTAATTTATTTCTAGCACAATTACTTTTCATGCCACACTTGATGTTTTCTATTTAAAAAAACATCACCAACATAAAACAATTAATTGTAAACAGCGCAACGCTGTAAATTAATTACAAAACTGACCTGGTATTTAGTCTAACTGGTAAGTGTTTCTCTTATCTTTTAGACTCTTTATGTAAGAAAATGTTCCTTTTATTTGAAATTGTTCGTAAGTATAATTTTATTAACTTGTATTATTTAGTTTTAAATTTGCACTCGCGTTATTTAACTTAATTTCTATTTATTTATTTCGGTGCAACTCAACTTCGCGCCACTATTTACTTTATTAATCATTACGATTTGAATTTCGTGACGTCACACTATTTCGTTCTCTTTCTAAATTTTATTTGGACGTTTACGACTTATCATTAACGCGTCTAATATTTAAGAGCCCAAAATCGTCGGTAAGCTTTTGTATTTATAATTTTTTTTAAACCAGGCCTACTTGATTGCCTGTAATTTGAATTTTTACGATCTTTTTCTGAAACTTCGAACTGCCATCTAGCGGTATTTCTTTTGAATTTCTTCTTTTTCAATTAGAATTCTGTATTTCTGCTATTATTTTTGTGTACTTAAATAAAATTACATTCATTAATTTAGAAACTGTTTGTTTAGTCCAACCGTCATTTTTCTTTTCTTTAAAAACTTTGCGACATAACACAATTCGTCTTCAAAATTTTCCAATTTCCTAACTCTAATTAGGGTAATGTTTTCCACAATTAATTCGAAAAACACGCGTATTTGGGTTGTATTTCGCGTTGTAAATTGTTTTGCAATTAGTTTTACAACCGAACACATTGTTTTCACCCGCACTTCGTATCTTAATTTCTCAATTTTGTTAAACGAACAATGACCTTGACATACTTTCTGTTTTCTTAAATTACACTACTAATACTTATTTTTTTTTAGATTTTGATGCCGGATTTGGTACTTGGAGCTGCTAGATGATTATTTCTTACTACTTACACATGGGATTATGGCTTAATTTCTACAAATTCCTACCATCTGCAAGCAACCCCCCGAACATCTCACGATTATCACGCAACTTTACAAAATTCGGCTATTTTCAATTAGAATCATCGTGGGATTCAGTTCAAACACTATTTTAAGCTCAGGGACATGGACAACATCGCAAATATGTTAGTATTTGTACAATGAGTTTATTATGAAATTTGTAATACAATTATTAATGCAAATATGTAAAACACATCTAAGAAGGTTTGAGTTTCATTAAAGGGTGGCAGTGTCGTGCAAAAAATACGTTGTTTTTATGGAATAGTACTAGCCTTAAGAAATCAACATAAATAACATAATAAAACAATTTTGTCGACAGGTGTGAAGCAGCTACATAAGTCGATTCTTCGATTATGATAACCAACTAAGCGTTTGCAAAAATAACAATTGCCTGCTGTAAATTCGCAAGGCATTGTACAATAAGAAACAAACATCAAAAATCACTCGACCGCTATTTAGTCTATTTTGGGCACTTCAGGAGTAAGAGAACTGGAATGTAAGTGATTACAATTTTTGCCAACAGTTAGTTGTTAATAATAATCGAAGAATCGACTAATGTAACTGTTTATACATCTGTTGATGAAGTTGCTTATTGCAGATCACTTTTTGGACGTTTGCGAGAGTACGAACCGACATTTGCCGCAACATACAATAACCTGCCAGTTATGTTAAATTGTAAACATTTTATGCTTCATGAAAATTATATATGTATCTAAAGTAGGTATATTACATTACTACATATCAATTGAAGAAAAAACGTCACTAATTCTTGAACTCACAATTAAATGTACTGCCAATGCACTAGATGACGTCAAATACATTCGAAAAAACAAAATGCAGCTCGCTTAATCCGTGCCGAATTACCGAATAGTTACTAAGTGCCTAGATTTAAATAACTTTAACACTCCGAATACTGAAGGCAGATGGCACTGATGTATTATGGCCGCATTCGTCCACAGTGATCAATTTGGTCTACCCTATGGAGCAAATATAATCAAAGTGAATGTAATTAGTTAATTGTTTGCGTATAGCTAAATAACGGGTGCCAAAATATCATTTAGTTTAATATTTTCTCATTGAAAAAAGATGTTTACTTTGAGTGACTCCCCCCTCCCCTATTTTTGTAGTTTTAAGACCTTGAAAAACGCTCCTCCTTATTCACGTTTAATAACTTTGCTCCCCCTTCATAATATATGATAATTTTCTATGGGCAATACGTAAAATAGCTTCTTTGAAACAAAGTACAGAAACAAAAATAAGTCAGAGTATCGATTTCTAACATTAACATAAACCAAGAAAAATTGTGTACTTCAAAGCGGCGTATTTTACTCACTAACATCTGATTATTATGTTTCTAAGTAAATTTTATTTTAGTTTTCATTATGGGTAGACCGTGAAATTGAATTGTTTTAATTATTTTTACAGTAAACACAAAAATACAGCAAAATAACGCGTAGTGGTGTACGTTTCTGCATTAAAACGTGACACACGACATACAAATAACCTAAAAATTGGCAGAAATGAATTTTTTCTTAAGCTGCTTTCTTTTATGCCATAAACCCGGGCTTAAGAACAGAGTAGTTACTTTCCTGTAAGTAATTATTGTTTAATTATATTATAACTTACCAATGCGGATTTTAAACGTAGAATTATTAAATTTGCAGGCAAAAGGTAAATATTTCCTCCTATATAAGTTTTATTTAAGTAATTCCTTCTTCTTTCGGGAAGAGCTTTAGAGTTAAGACTAGGTATCGGGGACACAGCAGACTTTAATTGTCGGGACTTTAATATAGTAGTTGTAACGAAGAGAATTAGATTTTGAGCCCTATTCTGTTACTAGTCGTTAACAAACGGTTTTGCACTGAACGATAGTCGTTACCGACTGTTTTAACGATAGCTTGAACGACTGGTTGACTAAAGTCTGTATACTATTGGCGCGGAGTAATAAATCATAATTGCTTGAAATAATTCTTTATTTTCTTGTGAAAGCGGTACTTCTACAGTTAAGTAAAAACCAATAAATTCTAACCAAAATACGATCATTGTGCCGCTCTTGCAGCATATCGACCCATCTAGGGTCTGAGAACAATAGTTTAATCTGTGTAAACACGTTGCCATCAGCCCAGGTACTGACGAAACGAGAATCATAGCCGTAGATGTGGGTATTATACCAAGATACAAAAATAATGGTATATAATACGTAAGAAGTAAAATTTGTAATGTGATCTACTATACAAATAAAATAAATAACATATAAATAATATATGACATAAATATAAAATAAAATAGTAATGCAGATATCGTCAGTACATTTATTACAATTACAATTAATTTGCGGGGACCGATTTTTAGGCATCAAAAAGTAAATTTGGCTCAATTATAAAATTATGTGGTTGTCATGGAAACTTATCAAAATGAATAGATAAAAGTAACAGGCATAAAAATGTTCATTTAAATAACAAGACATTAGTAGGTAAAATAGGTATATTTAAAAATAACTGACAATACTCACTCATGGTTACAATAAATGGTGTTTAGAGAGTAGAACACTGTTTCAGGCACATTACGCTTGGTCATTTAACTTTCTTCCTCGTCTGAAATTTCCATTTCGGAATCAGAATCGCTGTCTTGTGTGTTTACTGATATAATAATTGGCTCCAATGTTATCTCTACTAAATTATCCAGTTGCCAACATTTGTCTTCTTCCTTAACGACATGAGATACACAGTTCTTCCATCTTTCAGGTGTTACTTTGTTTAATGCATTTTCCAGAAGTTTTTCACGTCGTCGAGTTTAAAAGTGGTATTGTTACGAGCGACGTCACCTTTACTTGAGCCCAAACCAACTCTATAGGATTCAGCTCACAATGGTAAGGTGGTAAACGCAGTACTTCAATGCCCCGATTCTTTGCCATTTCGTCAATAACATGACGTATATACTTATTCTTATGAACTTTAACAATATCCAATAATTCTCTTTTCACCATGTCATCCTCAAAAGTTATATTCTTAACAGATAACCAATCTATAATTTCTGCTTTCCTCCAAGCGCTGGTAGGTAAATTTTCGTATCTTCGTGAGTGGTAGCTGGCGTTGTCCATAACTATTATAGATCCTTGGGGTATCAAATCTAGCATCTGCTCAAAATATTCTTCAAACACATTAGCATTCATGTCTTCGTGGTAGTCGCCAGTTTTCTTTGATTCGAATTCTAACAAACCACCATCTACAAAGCCATCTTCATTGCCAATATGAGTAATAATTAACCGTGTTCCTTTCCCAGAAGGCGGTCGAAATCCTGTCGATAGCCCTTCTATAAATCCTTGTCGAGCACTCGTAACGGTATTATCATGCCATGTTTTTTACGGTATGTCCTGCATTGATCCAGGTTTCATCCAAATAGAATATACGCCTGCCTTCACGCCTATATTTTCTTATTTCCCGAAGATAATTTCTCCTCCATGTAATAATCTCTTGTTTTTCAATTAAAACGGATCTTCTATTTATCTTCTCCCAAGTAAACTTCAACTTGCGAAGAAGTTTCCACAGTGTTCTACGACTCATTTGGGGTAGATTTTCATCCTCATTTACTGCTAGTAAAATCTTATCGATTGTAGGAATCTCTTTCCGTAAGTAGAACGAGTGAACCTTTCTACGGACAGAATTCCTCATTGCATCATCTAATTCCATCGGGCGCCGACCAGGAGATGGAAGTGGGTGAAGCACTTGTCCCAAATTTTTCTTTCCCTCACTAGTTTATAAATGGTGGATTTTGATATTCCCGTCATTGCAGAACATAATCCTACAATATCATCGACACTTTTTGCAGGGTGTTGACATCGAACAGCGTCATGCACATTTAAAATTATAATTTTTCATTAGCAGATAACGCACCACTTTTAACACGTTTTGCTGGTGAAAAGTTTTCCATTTCAAAATTATTTGCACTAACACACAAACAAACAAACAAGCCGATTCATTGCTAATAACAAACTAAACATATTTTTCATTTAGAAAGTATACGAAGCCCTTCGGTCAAACAACTAATTATCTGTAATCTTTCGCAGAAATTACAACCCGTCTGCCGTAATGACTGCGCTAACGACCCCACTTTACCTGATGATAGATAATCCAACACACATTTTGACGCTAAAGAATAATTGTTTTAAAATTACTTTATTTAGCTATATCGATTCTTAATTGTAATAATAAGAAACAAACCACATAATAGTAAATATTTTTTGAAATATTCCACAGTTTAATAAGATACAAATAGATTCATAACTTTTGTAAAACTCAGTATACGTACCTATATAAAATTAAAATTTAAAATAGACAAATTGAGAAACGACACATTTGTCATTTATCGATTTTAGAGTTTAATTTTATATTCAAATACTGTGTTTTACAAAAGTTTTGTATCTATTTATATCTTATTAAACGGTGGAATATTGCTGAATTAAATTATTTACTATGAAAAATAGATTCCACAAAGTAAGGATTGAAACAATAAAAGAAACCACATAATAATTCATATCAAGGTAGATTTTACTATTATAATATATTTACCTACTAAAAATATGATTTTCCAAACGTATCAGGTACCTACGCCACTGCAATACGGGAGATTCGATAATTCTGACAGGTTTATTACTCCGCGCCAATAGTATACTGAGTATATATCGTATTCTGTAACACCTATAGTTGATCGTTAGCGTAGTCTAACTACTTTTCGATGTTTTTAATAAAAAATAGTACAACTTTGCACGAGCATGCGTATCAATGTAACAGATATTGGTTTGTGACAGATATGAATGAATGAATAAATTCAAATATAAGGTTGTTATCTTCCGCCGTCCTTCCCTCCTTCGTTCTGCGCTTGACGTTTTGCTAACCATGCTATTAGCTTCTTCATAACTTACTCTAAAGACTCTTTAGAGCCAAGCGGAGAACGAAGGAAGGAAGAACGAAACGGCTTAACTCGGAAGATAACACATCATAAATCCGAATATAATGTGTTTAAAATTTGGATAAATCAACATCATCTACTTTTACCACACGATGCATTTTTCTTTCTTCTTTGTGGTACTTTCATGTACGGCCACATTAAATTAAAGAAGTCAAAAGCTCATGGCGATCCAATCTAAATTATTTTCCTGGCAAATCAAACGGATTGCTAACGACTCTTAGCGAGGCATTCACTTATCTCAAACGATACCTATAAAATATCTGATTTGAAATATTTAAGGCCAGGTGAAAATATTTGGTTCTTGATTACATACCTTTTTTCTGTGAAGGGTTTTGCAGAGTGGTTGAAAGATAATTGCAGTAAAACGAAATGAAAAGTAAAATGGTAATTATTGATGACCAAGAGCACACAGCACGGTTACACGTGTTAACTACATAGAGAACAACTACTAACTAAATTAATGGAACATAACATCTGCGCCTACAGTTTAAAACAAATATCCAACATTTTTTAATTCGTCTTCTAATAGTAATTAATTGTTCATTTTTATAATAAAGCTTGCTTTTTATGTAAATAATTGTAATAAAAATATTTTAGCCTAACGACACCATAAACGGCATGAAAGAACTCAAAATAAGAACGACAGTCGTTGAATCCTAACCATTACTTGTGAAAAGTCGTTTATAAACGACTTCATATCACCGGTAGCGAACGACGGCTATTGGCTTACAGAAATACTTTTCAATAAAAAGTCTTTAAAATATCGACAATGGTTAGGTAATGACTTGTTAACGGGTCGTTATGACGTACAGAATAGGCCTCTTCGATATTCAGTATTTTCAGTGCAGCGAATCTAATCAACGGATAGTACTCATACTGAGCTGGTTATACAACTTCAAACTTAAGTTGTTTAAACTGAAGAAAACATTCGAATTTATACCCAACCTTTATCACCCTTTCCTTGAGTTGTATCAGGGAGAGGGAGAGGTGGAAAACGGTGGGAGAGTTGGTCAAGAAGGGGCTAATCTTATAACGCGGCAATATCTTTACTATCATACAAACGTCATCACAAGTACTATGATTATTGATTACACTAGATCGGTTCAACTTCTTCAGAAGTGAGATCTTTTAACTTTTTTTCCCCCGATTTTTTCGACGCCAAGCCTAAAGAGCGGGTAGTTATTGAGATAGGATTCAGTTAGTGGCGGGAATGCAGATAATTCATTATTCAGATGAGCTGAGATCTTTTCAGATTTAATATAGAGGCTTATTTCAATTGCATAAAAGGAAGCACCTATATAGCTCTATTCTGTAACTAGTCGTTAACGAACGACTTTACTCTGAAGGATAGTCGTTACTGTTTTAACGACTGCTTAAACGACTAGTCGACTAATCATATTCTGTAACAACTATCGTTGAACGCTAGCATGCACTAACGACTTTTCGATGTTTTTAATAAAAATAGTACAACTTTGCAAGAGTTTGCGTATCAATGTAACAGATGTTGGTTTGTGACAGGTGTCAATGTCAATGTTTTTGTTTTTGTGTCGTTTTTTAATTTTAGTTTGCAGTCTTCAGTATTTGAATAGTATTGTTTAAAGATTCCTCAGATTATTGTTATCTATACACTTTGCAATATGTCAAGCGGCTTGCCAGAAACACATGATAAGAATAAGAAATGTGCTCAAAAGAATTAAGAACGAAAAATCCGAATATAGTTGAAAAGAATTAATATAATTTGTTTAAATGTTTTTCGTAAATCAACATGAACAACATATTTCTACGTAAAACCACATTAAATTAATTAAGTCAAAAGCTTATTAGCGATCCAACAGATTGCTATAAAAAAAAAGCAGTAATAGAATTCCTGGATTAATATACAGGGTGTCTCAGATAAGGGTGGCAATATTTCAAGGGTACATAGAGAAACTCCAGATTAGAGATTTGAGATAATAAATCTATGTCCGGAAATGCGTTGCTTCCGATATACAGGGCCTTGAAAAAATTCAAAAATTAATATGTTTTGTCTGTATTTTGAAAACGCGTTGATCGATTTTCTTAAAATTTCCAGAGTATGTCAAGCAAAGTATTGGTCATTTTTATGTGCCAATCCGACTCTTCTAAAAATTTCCAGGACCGGACTTTCGGTTTTTCTCACTTAGTTTTAAGAGAAAAATGTAGCACGCCACTGGTTTTTCCAAATATTGGAATCATTTTTCACATTCCCAATCAATTTGGAAAAGAAACGCTCTCTTGTTTTTCTTCTCCGACGCGTCGTTTCCGCGAAAAAAATAAAATCCATTTGGATGTCTTTCAAAGAGCTCATTATCGAAAAACTTCAGGTGACAATAAAAACGTAGTGAACAATGAATAATTGTCATGGCGACAACGAAAACAAAACTGAAAAAAGCTCTCCTAAATTAAGTGCTCGAAATGATCTCCTTGCACCTGGACGCATCTTCTACATCTTTCAACCCAAGATAAACGAACTCGGGCAAAGACGCCAGGGTCGTTTCTAATAGTTTCACCGGCTATCACAATTCTTGCAACTAAATCTTCTTCTGATTGTACCGGAGTGGCATACACTATGTTTTCCATAGCACCCCAAAGATAAAAGTCCATGGGAGTCAGATCGGGTGACCTAGCTGGCCACGGTATGGGGCTACCCCGGCCAGTCCATTTATTCTGGTAGGTTTGATCGAGATAGTCTCTAACAACACGTGCATAGTGCGCGGGGCAGCCATCTTGCTGGAACCATAAATCCCGCCGCAATTGTAAAGGAACGTCTTCAACTAGTTGAGGCAAAACTTCTTGAAGAAATGCGAGGTAGTTATTTCCGTTAAGTTTGGCAGGTAACAGATATGGTCCAATCAGGAAATTGCCCACAATACCTGTCCAAACATTTACCGAAAACTTTTGCTGGTACCCCTTACAAACCGAGAGTGAGGGTTCTGCTCTGACCATTCATGGTTGTTTCTGGGATTGAAGGTTCCCTCTCGTGAGAATCCTTTTCATCTGTGACCAGGATCAATCCCGGAAAGTCATGATTTAGTCCCGTTTTATTTAGGAACCACTCACAGAACGCGATTCGCCGCGGACCATCGCCAGGAAGAATTTCTTGCACTTTTTGCATTTTGAAAGGATGCAGATGATTGTTTTTCAACACCCGATGAACAGCTGCTCTGCTGCAGCCAAGAGCTGACGCAATTTTTCGAGTGCTCGTGTTTGGTTGTGCCTCAACAATCACCAAGATCTCATTTTCGAACGCATCTATCGCCCAGCGCGGGCGTCCCTCTCTTCTATTATTCTAGAAAAAAAATATTACGCCGCGTTAATTTTTTGACTGAGTGGGAAATTAAATTGATAAAAGAGTTTTTCTGAAAGAAAAGTCTCACTTGAGCGAATGTTAATTTATCTACTCACCGTCATAACACCAGTATTTCTGAGATTCCGATCAATCTTTATAAATGTTTGACGATTAGGCAAAGGCGGTTGGGAAAGCGTTGCGAGTACAGCCTACGTGCCAGACTGGCATTGCAACGAGCTTCTCCGTAGATTAAATGCATATCTGCGCGTTCAGAATTCGTATACTGATCCATTTTAATTTTGTATAGTCAAGTGTTTTTGAAGTTCAGGAGAAGACAACGATACTCAAACCTCTTGCCAGTTGCGGTATTAATTTTGTTTTCGTTGTCGCCATAACAATATTCATTGTTCACTACGTTTTATTGTCACCTGAAGTTTTTCGATAATGAGCTTTTGAAAGACATCCAAATGGATTTTATTTTTTTCGCGGAAACGACGCGTCGGAGAAGAAAAAACGAGAGAGCGTTTCTTTTCCAAATTGATTGGGAATGTGAAAAATGATTCCAATATTTGGAAAAACCAGTGGCGTGCTACATTTTCTCTTAAAACTAAGTGAGAAAAACCGAAAGTCCGGTCCTGGAAATTTTTAGAAGAGTCGGATTGGCACATAAATATGACCAATACTTTGCTTGACATACTCTGGAAATTTTAAGAAAATCGATCAACGCGTTTTCAAAATACAGACAAAACATATTAATTTATGAATTTTTTCAAGGCCCTGTATATCGGAAGCAACGCATTTCCGGACATAGATTTATTATCTCAAATCTCTAATCTGGAGTTTCTCTATGTACCTTTGAAATATTGCCACCCTTATCTGAGACACCCTGTATAATGGCGATTCAATTTACAATACTCCACAGATGGTAGTTAACGCCTTTGCGAACTATTTTCAGTCTGTTTATGTTGTTCCTAATGACTTGCAAGATGGTGAATATACTCAAGCTATGGTTCATACTAACATGTCAAATATTTATATGGATAGAGTAACGGAGGACATGATTATGGCAGCGATCAGGAAATTAAAATATAAACAAACTGCTGGACTTGATCAGCTACCAAGCTTTCTTATTAAAGATTGTGCCACAGTATTCGTTCGACCTCTTCAAATCATTATTACTCTAGGTATAAAAACATCAACATTTCCAAAAACTTGGAAAACGTCTAGGATCACACCTGTGTTTAAAAGTGTTGACATCTCGGATATCAACAACTATCGTCCAATAGCTATATTGTCTAATTTTGCCAAAATCTTTGAATTAATTTTGTATGAGCATGTAATGTCAAATGTGAAAAGTTACATATCTCCGCAACAGCATGGATTTGTAGAAAAACGATCTACAATTACAAACTTATATTGTTTTAGTCAATATGTTGCTGGAGCCATGGAAAATCAAAGCCAGGTAGATGTTATTTACACGGATATTTCAAAGGCCTTTGACAAAATTGTACACAGAATCTTACTATCTAAACTATTTGACTATGGATTTAATATGGCATTCGTCATATTTAAGTCGTTATTTAAGTCATATCTTCAAGATAGACTTCAGTATGTAATGCATAATGGCTTTCATTTTGAAGTATATGTTTCTACATCTGGAGTACCACAGGGTTCTCACCTAGGTCCGCTGTTATTTATATTATTCATTAACGATATATGCAATGATATGAAGTCAAATATACTTTTGTTTGCAGATGATGTAAAACTTTTAGGCGAATTATTAGCGAACAAGATTGTATTACGATGCAAATATTAAAAATTAAAAAATGTCACATAGTTACTTACACTCGCAAGATTTCTCCGAAGATTTTTAATTACAATATTAACGCAATGCCACTAAATCGTTTGGAACAAACTAAAAATCTGGACATACTATTTGATAGTAAACTCACATTTAACTTACATATTAATCATATAGTTACTTCAGCTCATAAAATGTTGGGTTTCATTTTACGTAATCGCGCTTTACTTTTCTTTTGTTCGCTCTAAACTGGAATACGGCAGCATTATTTGAAATCCATATTATGAATGTCACAAATTTTCAATTGAGGGTATTCAAAGAAAGGTATTAAAATATTTGTGGTATAAAACTAATGGTGTTTATCCTGAAAGAGGCATTTTAAACCAAGTTTTGCTGAATACGTTTCAACTGCACTCTTGTGAAGTTAGAAGAGTGTGTGCGGGTCTGAGGTTTTTTTACAATATTCTCCACAATAAAATTGATTGTCCAGATTTTTTATCAACCATTTGTTTTCATGTACCCAAAATCTTTACTAGACAAAATAAATCGTTTCATATCCCTCTCTATAACACTAATACCTTAATAAAATCCCCCATATTCACGATGTGCACACAATTTAATAATATTTGCAGTGAAACCGATATCAATGCCGACAGTCTTCAAAAAATTCTCCAAGCTTTCTATACAACTTGTAAATAGGCTTTTCTATTGTTGAACTTGTATTTTTTTAGTACTGTAATGAAATAGGATAACATGTGTCATTTGATTAGCTGAACTGTATTCTTATTTATTTAATTAATTTATATTTATTTATTTGTATTTTGTATTTTGTATTTTGTATTTTGTATTTTGTATTTTGTATTTTGTATTTTGTATTTTGTATTTTGTATTTTGTATTTTGTATTTTGTATTTTGTATTTTGTATTTTGTATTTTGTATTTCGTATTTCGTATTTCGTATTTCGTATTTCGTATTTCGTATTTCGTATTTCGTATTTCGTATTTCGTATTTCGTATTTCGTATTTCGTATTTCGTATTTCGTATTTCGTATTTCGTATTTCGTATTTCGTATTTCGTATTTCGTATTTCGTATTTCGTATTTCGTATTTCGTATTTCGTATTTCGTATTTCGTATTTCGTATTTCGTATTTCGTATTTCGTATTTCGTATTTCGTATTTTGTATTTTGTATTTTGTATATTGTATTTTGTATTTCGCATTTTGCATTTTGTATTTTGAATTTCGTATTTTGCCCTATAATTGGCTACCGCTGTTGGGTAATAAGGATTAAATAAATAAAATAAATAAATCTCTTAAGTCTCAAACGTAACCTATAAAATATCTGTTTAAAAATATTTTAAGCCGGTAAAGATATTTGGTTCTTGATTACATAATACTTTCTTTCTAATTCGTCTATTACCCCTTCTAATAGTAATTAATTGTTCATTTTATAATAAAAGCTTGGTTTTTATGTAAATAATTGTAACAATATGAGACCTTGAACTGTAACATAAACTTTGTATCTACTCACTACTTTGTTATCTACTGACTACTTTGTTAAAAAATTACCAAATGTCAAACAAAATTCTTTCCCAGTCCAGTTCTTTTATTTAAACAAACGATATGCTGCAGATTTAAATTTTGAAATAGAGGAGAGTTGCCGATATTGTACTGGGTTAAGGTTTTTTGCCCACAACTCTTTAGGTAAAAGGTCGAATAAAAGTGTATGTTCCCTGATGATTTCAGCATCCGATTTTTTTTTTAATTTTCTCATGTAATTAATTGCATTAATTTATTTATTTTTGAAAAGAGTGCATTTGGTACATAATGGGCAATCGGTTTCCTAAATTGTACCACCCGTTGCTTAAATTGTGGCCATTAACGTAGCTTATCACTCGGCATCTGTCATACTTTCAAATATGCAATTGTATCACATGCGCGAAAGCATAGCCAAATGATACAATGATACTTTTTATTCCTAACGACATAGTTCCATAGGTGTCGTACCCAAACGACAAATTTTAAACGATATTGTCGGTACTAAACGACACTCAATTATTACAGAATAAAGAATGTCGTTTTTTTAAAACAGTCGATCATAAACGACATCGTTCAGAGTAATAGAATACCGGCCTAAGACTCGCATGCTGCACAACTTAAACTAACCACTTTCAACTGTAACGCTTTATTTATGATCAATATACAAAAAAATTGTGCAAAAACAAATGTTAAAGAAAATTTAAAAACACAATTCACAAATATAAATTTTCTTTGGCATCGCTTCTGAACAAGATGAATGAACCCATTTCATACATCTTGAACACTGGACCATGTCTTCAACCAAGTTCTCGTTGCAAAAAAACAATACCGCTCATCAGTGTTTAATACAATCTCCGGTTCTTTCGATGTGGATGGTCGAGGTTCGTCAGTTAGCTTGCGTTTAACTTGATTCCTTTTAACGTACTTTTTCTTGGCTTTCTTCTCGTTCAATTCCTTTTTGTAGAAAGTGGTTGTCAAAACGACAGCCTTCTGAGCAGGCCGACCTGTCTTTTAACGTTATGTATATATTGTTTTTTTCAATTTCGTTATCCAAACTGATGTTGGCGTTGACGATGTTCTTGTCTCCTGTTACGTCTAAATTTATTTTCTTGATTTTCTCTGGTAGGTGTATTATTTTGAGTCAAGTTCTGAAATTTTCGCAAGTTGTCATGCTCCAGCATGTCTTGGTCTTCTACAACCAATTCATGATCTTCGGACTAATCGGCTTCTCTATGAGCCAGTCTTTTGGCTAGCAGAAAATCTGCATCAGTAAGGACGAACCTGTTTAGGGGCCAAATCCCTGCCCCTCTAAAGATTCCATCGCGTTAAACACAGTTGCAGTTTAGCTGTATGATGTACATAATGCCTCTGAAATTTCAAATTGTGTGATTTTTTGCGATGGATGACTTTTAAGCCACGTTTCTTGCGCCTATGTAAAACGTATTTGTCTAGAGATGAAAAAAACTTACATCTAGGGGTTGGAGCCTGTTGGTTGTAACTGCAATAAAATTACTCCATTCTCTTTGGCTAGTTCTATAGCATCAACACTTTTGGAATGAGTAGTATGGCCATCTACCAATAGTAAAACTCTTCTGTCTTTGGTTGGACGAACATAGTTGATAAAATGCTTGAGAAACTTTACAAAAAGTTTAGAACTCATGTAACCAGTTTCGGATACTTCAATTAGGCTACCAGGGGGTGCTTCTTTTTTTAATACATCATTCATTTGAATTCTTTTGAACATTATCATTGGCGGTAAGAAAACACCTGAAGGATTGACGCAGCAGACAATTATCGTGTTTAATCCTCGATTTCCGCTTTTGATACCACTAATTGGACGTTTTCCTTTCTGTACCACTATTTTCTGTCTTTTTTTTTGCACTGTGGAAAATCCAGATTTACTTGCATTAAAGATCTGGCTCATAGTTAAATTAATTTCTTCTACAATTTTTTCATATAAATCAAAAAATTCATTGACGTTTTCCCGATTGAAACATTTTACACGAGCCAAAGATGTGGTTTGAGGCTGCCTTAATAAGAGATTTGGGTGACGTTTTATGAAGTTGTAATACCATTTCTTCCAGACAATTTGTTTACGTTTATTAAAACCACAGTCAATCTTATTTTTTTCAACAATTTGGAATGCGAGTTTTTTAATTTTCAAGGCCAAGGGTGGGACGATATGAGCGCCGGTACAATATCGGCAACTCTCCCTTAGCTTCTTTGCGAATCACCAAAGTACAAAATATTCTCAAAAAACTCAGAAATTTCAATTTTGACAAAAAATTACGCAATTAAGATAACTTACATTTATTATTTCAAATTCAACTGTCGCTGAATATCTCTTACGACAGATTCAGGAATATTGTTTTCTGTTAGAATTTTCAATTTTTTTCTTAAAGTATTTTCAATGTTTACTTCCCGCAGTTCTTTCTCAATAAGTTGGTGTTGTCTTTCTTCAAAAACCATTTTTTGCTGTTGCACACGATCAATTTCTTTCATATTAATTTGTTCTATCAAGTCTTTGCAATGATTCTTTGCGGCTTCCTTTCGTTTTCGTTTCTTTTCAAGTTCTATCTCATAGAGTCCTAGCTGAACTTTCGCGACGCGGTGGAGCTCCTCTTTGTCCCTTTCCATTTCGATAGCTTGAGCGTTTTGCAAACAATTGACTTGTTTTTCTCTCTTTCTTTAAGTTTTCTATGTCGGTTTTACGTTTTAACGCCTGTGCTTTCTCTTTTTCTCTCCAAGCACGTTCAACTCTCTCATATATTTGCAACATTTTCATTTCTTCTTTGATAGCCTTCTGATCTATAACTCTTTTCTGTTGCTCTTGAATGCTAGCTATTTGTAAGTTTTTTTCGTGTTTTAATTTTTCTAATTCGGCTTCACGAGCTGCTTCTCTTTCAGCCTTTTTACGCATAAATTCATGAATTTTAAAATTTGCAACGCGTTCCTCTTGCTCGCGTTTAATTTTTAACTGAAGCATAGCTTCGTTCACCTTATTTATTTCGTTTTTCGTCCTTTCTTGTTGCATTTTCTTTTCTTTAACTTTTTTAATTCGTCCTCCTGAATGACAATGAGCGATTTTCTTATGTTATTAATTTCTTCTTGCTTGCGCATAAAACGTAATTCTTTTTGAAATTCGTTATCGCGTATTTGTTGAAGAACTTCGTTAATGTATTTCATATTAATTTCTTGTCTTTTTGTCGTTGTTCTTGGTCAATTATTAAAGTTTTTTGCCTTTCTTCTTCCATTAGTGTTTCAATTTTTAAATCGCGCTCTTTTAATTCTTTTTCTATCAATTTTTTTTCGAGAAGTTGCGCTTTCCGTATAGATAAACATTTGGCTCCTAAAATTATTGAGTTCGCCTGTTTTACTTCATCTTCTTGTTCTTGAAGCAAATCAAATGCGCGTTGTAAAACATATCTATTTCTATTTGCAGCTTCGGATTCTTCTCCGTGTAGTTTACTTCCAACTACGGAAATTTGTTGTAATGATGCTTCTTGGAGCAATTTCTTTCTTTTGTCGCTTTCATTCGTCAACTTCGTAATTATTTCTTCTTTTTCTTTCATTAAAAGATCTTTTTCATCTTTTGTCATCCTGCGGGCTCTTTTTTGACAATTTCTGAATTCGGATTCGGACCACAATAAGACAGATTTTGATGGTTTTTTACTAGAACCATCCAATTTTTTAGATTTATCTTCAATTTCTAGGAAGTCAGTTACTTGTTGTGGACATTGGTTGTTGACTTTGTTTAAGTTTGTTTGAGTTTTGTTTGAAAACATTTTGAAATCCTACAAATAAAATTGGAATCAGATATTTATAACATTGACATCATCAAACGGTATATTATGCAACTACGTTTAAAAATGGTTATTACTACACGAGCGCAAGATTTTATTTCATTCGATTGTCTCAATCTCCATCGAAGGAAAATTGCATACCTATTTTTTTATGACCGGCTATAGTTATAAATTTAAAACGACCAGACGGTCAAGAAATTGATAACATTCATTTAGATGTGTGGAATTATTTAAGACCACGACAAAAGGACTCAAAACACGCGGGCGAAAAATAAACAAACGGCATATTTCGACGCGGCCACTTCGACATGTAAATCTCGATACCACCGCTTTGACGCGAAATCACCTCGACAAACATCAGGACGCTAGATCATCTCGCTACAAGCTTATCTTGACTCATGCTCATCCTGATCCAGTTTATTTTGCGTTTACGACTTATACTCCGTTTATTCTTAAATTACTATGGATAGGGAACTCCTTCAAATTGATGAAGCCACTTGCAAATAAAAGAATTGTCATATACAAAACCTTTCAAGCCAAAAAAATATTATTTATGGCTACAGCATTATGATGGAACTTTCTTTACACTCCCAGTTTACCTGTAATGTTATTGTATTCCTAAACCCCCACAGAATAAAGCAGAAGTTCTACAACATTCTTTTATATTTCACCATGTAATACGTTTATGGAATCACGTACCTAATTTAAGACGGACACAATTCATACATTCCTTGTACATTTTAAATTTAATGACTCAAAATTGTTATAAATAATAAAATGTACATATCATTAATGACTTTCATTATTTATTTATTAAACTGCTCAGTTTAATGACATTTTTATATTGCAAAGCGGACGTCACAAAGAAAATAACTCATTAATCTGGCTTGTTATTTTGTCTTAAGGTAATTACATAATTAAGGGAAATTAGTATCGTCAACGTCACAGTATAAGTATATATAAAGAATTTCTACAACATTTTTTCTTATTTCAAGATACATTATTTACTGATTAAGGACAATTTAGAAAAGACACAATTACAAACATTCCTTCTACATTTTATTTTAATGGCTTACAATTACTACTATAAATACATTAAAATCCATAAACTAAGAAAAATGCCAACAGTTATCTTATACAGTCGTATGCCGCACTTAAGTATACACCTCTGATGAGCTCACAATAAGAGCGAAATGCTGCATCAGGTGTTCTTTTGTTGCGTGTGTACTTCTGTACAAGTTATCTTGGCTTTATCGGCAACGTGTGTTACAAGCATTAAAGCTATCGCTTAGATAGCGCTTTGCACTTTAACACACACATGCCGTCACAGTTAACTGTTGGCATTTTTCTTAATTTATACTATTCATACGTGTCAATGTTTACACGAGATGTCGCAAGACACAGATTTTACTTATTAAAATTCATCTTCTTCTGATTGGGAACTGCAGTCAGCATCACCAGCTTCCTCATATTCGCTGTCCATTATAATTAACGGTCTTACTTCATGTATAACTCGTTCTGCTTCAAAAGTTTCTTGTATTAATTTATCTGTGTGTTGAACACTCTTTTTCCACATTTCCGGAGTAACATGATGTAATGCAAGGTTCCATGTACTCAACACTTCATCTTCCTTTCCTGACGTTTTACTAATATTCTTGTCATAGAAAGTTTTTGAAATAGACCATATCATTTCTATGGGGTTGAAGTGGCAATTATATGGCGGGAGGCGGAGTACTTCATGTCTATAGGATGCAATTAGCTCATCAACAACATATTTTTTTCCTTTTTTGTTTTGCCTTGCCAAATTCAACAAATCAGCTTTTAGTAAGCTTTCTTCAAAATTTATTTTATTGTTCTTCAACCATTGAGCAATTTCTTCCTTTTTCCAGGTCGAAGAAGGATTTTTGTAAAGCGTTCTGCTATAGTACGGAGCATTATCCATAACAATTATACATGGTTCCTCTAATTGCTTTAAAACTTTGTCCTCGAACCACATTTCGAAAAGCTCCGCATTCATGCAATCATAATAATCCAGTGATTTGTTGGAGGACCCGAAACATAAACTTGCATCCGGGATGAACCCCTCTTCCGTACCCGCGTGAACTATCACGTACCTCTTGCCACATGATGTTTTGGTGGGTTGCATTAAACTCTTGCAGCTACCATCTTGCCAAGATGTTCGATCTGTGCCTTTGCTCATTACCCAAGTTTCGTCTAAGTAAACGCATGGTTTACGATTCAAAGAATTAAAATTTTTAAGAAATTCTCGTAAAAACCTATTTCTTTGGGTAACGACGTGGGTCTGCTCACACAGCACTTTTCTGTTGCACGTTTTTTTATATTTAAAACCCTGTCACTACTTTCCAAAGGCTTGTTATACATATTTCGGTACACAACTCTCTTTCTATAATTTCACCCTGTAACTTTTTAATGTTACGTGCTTTTTCGAGCATACATGCAGTAAATAATTTGTTTAACACCACGTTTGACATAGTCTGGCAGGTTTTCAGTTTTGAGCTTCATTCTTCTTCTTTTTTTTAGGTTCCAAATTCTCTCCTGTACTTCGCAAAGCGACCACATTGGAAACAGTTTTTTGGTTGACCCCCACCGCAGCCGCCGTTCTCTCTTGAACAGATTTTACACTTAACAACAGTCCATTGTTCTCCTTCTCTTCATAAAAGTAATCGTACACGTTAAGTAGCACTTGCCGACCCTCTCTATGCAGATATTTTACGTAACTCATATTATAAGACACACTACGAATGCAACTGCAATACTGTATAAGTGCCCATGCAAAATTTGAATTCTTTATACGAGGCGTATTTCTAAAGTAAGTACCGTTTTCAATTTTCGCCGCCACAGCACTGCGTTCTTGGTTTAGCGCATGCGCGTCGTGTAGCTACATCTGTTGGGAAGCCACGGACGCCATTACGGAATCTTCTGTTCAAGTCTACATCTGTTTGCGTGATTGTAAAATGCCGCCGACTATTAAGAATCCCGCCGACTATGAAGTGCGTGCTGTAACACATTTTCTCAGCGCTAAAGGCTTTAAATCAGCTGACATTCATCGCCAAATCAGTGATGTTTATGCTAAAAACATTATGAGTGATGGAATGGTGCGGAAATGGGTTAGGGCATTTAATGATTGCCGCACAAACATTCATGATGAAGAACGAAGTGGGCGATCTTCAGTAATTACCAATGACTTGATTCAAAAAGTGGAGTCTAAAGTGAAAGAGAATAGACGATTCACGATTTCGTTCTTATCTGAACAGTTTCATGCTGTCTCAAGATATGTTATTTATGAAATTGTGTCCAAACGCAGGCGGCGTCCTTCTTTGACGATGGAATACAAAAGCTGGTCCCACGATACGATAAGTGCCTTAATATTAGTGGAAATTATGTAGAAAAGTAGAGTAAAGTATAGTCTTTCAAATAAAAAAAAATTTGATAAAAAATAAATATTGTTATTTTTTTATTGCAAAACGGTACTTACTTTAAAAACACGCCTCGTATATTCCTACAACCACGTTAATGATAGTAATTTCCCTTAATTACGTAATTACCTTAAGACAAAATAATAAGTCAGATTAATGAGTTATTTTCTTTGTGACTCCACTTTGCAATGTAATAGTCATTAAACTGAGCAGTTTAATAAATAAATAGTGAAAGTCATTAATGATATGTACATTTTATTATTTGTAATAATTTTGAGTCATTAAATTTAAAATGTACGACGAATGTATGAATTGTGTTCGTTTTAAATTAGGTACGTGATTCCATAAATGTATTACATCGTAAAATATAAAAAAAAATTTTGTAGAACTTCTGCTTTATTCTGTGGGGGTTTAGGAATACAACAGTATTACAGGTAAACAGGGAGTGTAAAGGAAATTCCATCATAATACTATAGTTATAAATACTATTTTCGTTTGAAACGTTTTGTATATGACAATTCTTTTATATGCAAGTTGCTACAGCAATTTGAAGGAGTTTCCTATCCATAGTAATTTAAGAATAAACGGAGTATACGTTTATAGCTTGCCTTAAAGTTTATCGTCCTGAAGTTTGCTGGCATCCTTAATTAACATCCTGGTACATACGATTATATATTTTAAAAAAAAAATTTGTTTAACATTTTCGTCAATCAAATAATGTCCGTGTTTTTAGTAGCATAATTTAAGTGAATTGAGAATAATTTTTGAAATTCGACAATTGAGAAACTTTTGGTTGAAACAATATGATCCAGCAATTTGGTTGTGGGTATTAATTTACCTTGATTTGAAAACTTTAAAACCGGTTTTATGCAAGGTGTTATCGTGTTGCGCGTTCCAGAACGTAGAAAATCCTCTTTCTGAAGTCACAAATTTATGCAGGTTTGTGCATAAATGCTCATATTTAATTCAGTAGAATTACGACTGTTTGCGCGACACAAAACCGATCTAAGGCCGGATTTATGCAAGGCGTTTTTATGTCGCTCGTTTCAAATGTAAAAAAATCGACGCGTACTGCATCTGTCACGCGTTTTTACTAGTCGATTTGATTATGCGGGTATCTAAAAGACCCGCGTCCATCTGTTGACCCAAATTTAAGTGCGTTCGTGCATAAATGCTCTAATTTGACTCAATAGGAATAGGAACACGACGCGTCTGTCGCGCGATACAAAACGCTATGAATAAAACCGGCCTAAATGTTCCCCTTGCCACATTTAATGACGTTTAACGTTTGGTTTGACATTGTGTTCAACACAACTAAAAAAGTTGTTGTAAATTACATCCTCTACAACTTTTATTTAAACTGTTTATTTAACATAAATGGTTTTTTGCGGCTTAAGAATTTGTTCTACATCAATTCATGTGAACAAAGTGACATCTATACCTATGCCCTGATACGTGCTTATTAGTATAAGTTGCAAACTCGGTCTGCGATGCATTGTCGCACGCGTTATTTGCCAGTAGTGTTTTATGATTTTATCTTATAGGTGCAGCTAAAATTTTACAAGTGTGCTAAAAATTGCATTTACCAAAATTTTTTTAATCATTTCTTTGGTGTTTTCAGAAATAACCATCACGTCACCATGATTTTTTATACATTTTTATGCTAAAGTCATATTTTAAATAAAGCTCGTAATAAAAAAAATCCCATATAATGCGGACTTTACTGTCACTGTCACTATAACGGGTGTTCAAATAAAGAACCGGGTTGGGTAGGTTTTTAATAATTAATACAGTAGTCAACTGATACAAAGTTTAGGTTAGAATATTAGGTATCTAAGAAAACATTATTTTGGTGTACATTGTAAAAATAATTAATTAATTTATTTCCCAGTTTTTTATTTAAACATTCCGTATATTATACATAAAAAATTGGTTTCATTGTTATTTAGTTAATACGAGGATATATTGAAAAATTCTTAGCCTACTATAGAACCAAACAAAATGTCAAAATATTTTATTACTCAACGTATTCTCCTCTTAATTGGATACAATTATTACATCGAACCTGCAACGTCTCTAGACCTTTAAAAAAAAATGTTTCTTCTTGCTCTGTAAACCAGACCTCCACAGCTTCTATTACCTCCTTGTTGGAAGAAAATGTACGAACTTTTTTTTAGTTGAGGAAAGAGGTGATAGTCGGACGGAGCCAAATCGGGTGAATAAGGGGGGTGTTCTAGTAATTCAAACCCTAAATCACGAATTTTTGCATGGCAACATGAGATTTGTGTGCAGGGGCGTTGTTCTGCAAAAACAAAACACCTTTGGATAGCTTTCCGCGTCTTTTCTCTTTAATATTTTCTTGTAGAGGGGTCAGTGATGTTAAATAGTAATTTACAGTTATTGTTCTACCCTTATCCAAAAAATCAATCATGATTACTTCATGGTAATCCCAAAAAACTGAAGCAAGAACTTTTCCAGCAAATTTTTGGACACGAAACTTCTTCGGTCTTGGAGAACCAGAGTGTCGCCATTCCATCGATTGTTGCTTTGTTTCTGAATCGTAGAAATATACCCAAGTCTCATCCATAGTAACAATTCGGTTTAAGAAGTCTACATCGTTTTCAAATCGAGCACAGATCGAACGCGATGCTTCTACCCTTGCACGCTTTTGGTCAACATTCATACATTTGGGGATCCATTTTGCAGCAATTTTTCTCATGTCCAAATTGACGTGAACCATATGATGAACGCGTTCGTATCAAATATTCAGTGCTTCCGATATCCGTTTTAGCCTAATTCGACGGTCTGATAAAATCATGTCATGAACTGCTTCGATATTTTCGGGGACTGACACAGAAACTGGCCTTCCCGATTGGTCATCATTTTCAATGGAAAATTTACCTCTTTTGAAGCTTGCATTCCAATTTTTGACGGTCGCATACGAAGGACATTGATCACCAAGAGTATTAAGCATATCTTCGTAAATCTGCTTACCTCTTAACCCTTTTAAATACAGGTAGTTGATGATGGCTCGAGAATCCAATTTTTCGATTTTCACAATTTCGGTAGACATCTTTTTTCATTTAATTTATTGCGTGACTCTGGTTTACTTTTTTGATGACAAACTTTACACTGACACTTCTAATAAGTTATTGTTCGTTGCTATGGTAACGCAATATTTTGTTTATACAAGGAACTGGTCTAGGCTAACTAGATATCAATACATCCTCGTACATTATTATACAAATTACTGCATTTTTATAAAAGGTAAAGAAAACGAACAATAATATGGTATTGATTTATAAATGCATATGTCTAAACGCAAATCTAAAACATATCAGTAGACTAAAAGTACGGTGCGAAAGTAAAGCACAAGATGCCATAAACCAATTGAAATGGTTAAAAAATCGTTCCAACGACAATAAGAATGTTCATATTTTAATTATTTTAACAAGATCTACCAAGTGAAGAGCAGATTTTCTAAATGCATTTTGTCCATTATTTAAAATTTTAAACTAAAGGGGGAGCGACAATCTGTGAATATTTGTCTGTAATCTTATTGCAGAAAAAGACGTTCTAACTGCAGTGAGTCCAATGTAAAAGTTTGGGACATCTATGTGAAGTATGTCCATTGGTGATAGACAATATAACCGCAGTTTTTCCTTTGACTATGTAGTTAAACTCTCAGAGAGCAACTGGGCTAACGATGCTGACCTCACCTGGTTGCTGTACATTTTCTCAAGTCAGCCAGAACCAAAATGATGAAAACAAATTTAATGACATTTTTTTATGAATAAACTCATTCTTCTACAGTTAAGAATATATTTTTCTTTCAATTAGTAGAAATGGTGTGTTCCTTCTAGGTAGAGGTAGAGTAAGAAAAACTAACGGTCTTATTGGTACATAAATGCCGACGTTTTACCCAAACTAAAGCTCTCGCAAATTTGTGTGAAACTTCGGCATTTAGACCGTTAGTTTTTGTTACTCGACCTCTACGTAGAAGGAACACAACTTTTAACTTATTCTTTTAGTTATGTTTTTTGCCATCCCTATCAGCAGTAGACCGAGATTCAATTTTACAGCCAAACCAAGTGCAGTTTATCTAACACATTTTTTAAGTTCTTTGGAAAGAATTTTACAGAATATTACTTTCTCGATTTATTAATACACAAATGTGTAAGAGTTTTTTTGTTTTTCTGAAAATCACAATAAAGTGACAAAATGCATATAATAAGTCTGCTCATCAAGTATAGTAACGACAATCTTAGTTTGGTTGCACGTCATTAAAACTAGTGACGTATTTGGCAAAACCGTTGTTGGAGTTGCGCACAGCAGACTTTTGGAGGTTTTCTTTAATAATTCCTTTTACTTATCATTTTCTTTCTTCATAAATATTACTTATAAAGTATTTGTGCATTTTTATTTAATTACATCCAATCTGTTTATTAACGTATGCGCACTTCAACAGATAAACAACACAAATTAATTTTGACAGATACACAGACGCTCATAAACATCCGGCAACACTGTGTCAACATTCAACACAAAAAAACTTTCAATACACTATTAATTGTCAAATATTTAATACAGACAAAATATTTTTTTAAGCGTTAGATTGGTATGAATTTTCCGTCTTTTCGAAATTGACAAAATTATTTCCTTTCCTTTTGCGATAAGTTGGCAATAATATTTAAATAATGTATTGCTGAGATGCTCAAAACGATTAATTTTAGAGGCATCTAGGGATGCACTTCTGATTAAAAATATAGGTGTAAAACTTGTCAACGTTTCTAGATGCGAAATAGTACAATGTAATTCAAGCTTTAGCAATACATCATTTAAATATTATTGCCAACTTATCGCAAAAAGAAAGGAAATAATTTTGTCAATTTTTAAAACACGGAAAATTAAAGTTATAAAAATTATTAAAAATTGTTAAGATATATGAACTGTGCCACCAAAAAAACGTTGTGAAGCCAAAAGTGGTTATTACGCTTGATACTCTTTATTTTGGTCATGTAAATTAACGTTATGTAAATTAATTTAAGCCCACCTTAAACAGGGTGATTCATAACTATTGGGACATAGGCTAGGGGCGGATTATTTAGACCAAAATATGACCATAAAACACAATGTACCTTAATAAAATATTGCCGTGGAAAAAGATACAAGGTGCTAGATAAAAAAATTTTTTTCTTTATTTTTGTTAATAATTTCACTGTAAATTTATCAATTCTTATCAAAATCTACAGAAAAGCATAATTATCTGACAGTCCAAAACGTACCCTTAATAAATAAAGTAATATTTGAAATCCCCTTCTGACACTACGAACTGTTCAACTGAGTTTTTCTCGGAAACAAAAGAAATTATCGTATTTAAACAGGAGTAGCAATATTGTGTAGAAATAATGTTTACGTCATATTCTTTAATCAAAATCACTAAAAAGTTTTCTCAAAAAAAGTTACCAGTCGATTTCATCATCAGGAATCATTCACGTAGCGCCCCCTACGACAAATTGTAAAATAGTACATAAAATAATGTTCTTAGTCTAAAGTTATGCCTCTTTGCCAATTTTGATAAGAATTGATAAATTTACAGTGAAATTATTAACAAAAAATAAAAAAAAAATTTTTAATTTAACGCCCTGTATCTTTTTTCACAGCAATATTTTATTAAGGAATATTGGGTTCTATGGTCATATTTTAGCCTAAATAACACGCCCTTAGCATACGTCCCAATAGTTATGAATCACCTAGTATAAAACTGCTGCAATACATGCAATTTAATAAGAGTTTTGATATTTCCCATGTCAACTTGTTTTTTTACAGATCATTTTATTTAAATATTTGAACTTTGACATGACAACGATACGACAGTTGATATCACTAAAATTAATGCGCAAATCAAGTAGTGAAACTTGGAAAGAAAATAGGTCTAAATTTAGTTTATAAACTAGTATCTAAATTGAAAACTTTCTCTGAATTACATTATCCAAGTTTGTTCAAGTGCGTCTAGTATCCAAACTTGTCAAATTTTATAGACAAAAATAGTATAATGACATTCAAGGTATAGATTGCCATTACTATACCTACTTAACCTAACCAGAAACCACCAAAGATGGAACTGGCTCGAACTCATGAAAAACAATTTTACAATAAATATTGGGAAGTTTAAACAACTTAAGTTATTTTTTCACCAATTCGTGATTTACGTTGAAATTTATATTTTTAGCCGTACTTCATCGTTTGGTACTAAAACCACCTAAGAAAGCATACCCCTATACGTAAGTAATCTACATCAAATTTCAATCGTCTAGTGAAACTTTTTTTTCATTTTGCCACAATCTTCAAAAAATAGCTTAGGTTGTTTAAGCAATGACCAATTCAACTATAATTTCATAGCTGAATTTACTTATTTAAATGTTATGTATAATTATAACAATTATTATATTTATTTAATAAAAGAGTTACTATACTTACCAGGTATTTTATTTTTTACAGAACACAATGTGTAACCTTTTTAATGATTTAACATAATACTCGTACTTTGGTATCTATTGACAACAGTTATTGATTATAACGAATGACACAAAGTCATTTACAAAGCATGTAGATGTAAAATAAGCACGGGATAATAAATATACAGCAGTTGTATATTAGTCACAGAAATGACCGTCACTTCACCATATACAGGGTGATTCATAACTACGCTATTTAATTTAACGCCCTGTATTTTTTTCCACAGCAATATTTCATTAAGGCATATTGGATCCTATTGTCATATTTTAGCCTAAATAACCCCCTTAGCCTATGTCCCAATAGTTATAAATCACCCTATATAAACCTGTCCGCTAGGACCGTACCTCTACACTCAAATATAATCAGTTCAATTACTATAAATGCTATTTTATGAATCATGTTATTGAAACCAAATTGTTTTAGTTTTTAAAGGAGCCCTTTCAGAGTAACACTACCATATAAAGCCAGTCCGTATAGTATCAGGACCTTTGATATTGCCTTTAAAAGTAGAATTTTTTAAAATTGGTCTTGACCATTCTTTTAGGTTTGTCAGTGGCTGTAATGTAAAAATATTTTAATTTTACAGAGTGTCTCACTTTCATGTAACACCTGTCAACTTTGACATTTTAAATTAAAACATATTTTTTATTCTTTATTCGAAATTTACGTGAAGAACTATGGTGACTTTATGTATACGAGTCTTACTCAAAAAATGATACTTTTTAAGATATCGATTTTAAACATTTAATTGTGTCAATATCGGTCTTCGGATATTTCAGGTTTTTTAGGTTACTACTTGAAATATCAAATTCAAATTTTATTCACACTTAGGACGGTAAAGACCGTAACTGTCCATGATTTAAAAGTTTACATCGATTATACATCAAGAGAAATAAAATGTCAAACTTTGTAATCGAAAATGATAAAGAACTTAGTAAAACCAATTGGAACACCCTGTATATTTTTTGCTAGATCGATGTAGACTTAAATTCTATACAACTTTGCTATACATATTTGTCTACCAAAAATCCACTGTTAACCGTGAAACTCGTTTTTATCGTAAATTATTATCGAAAAATTAAGTAGGCGGTGAAATGCGAACGTCAAAAGTTTATTATTGTCACGGTTGTGTTAGTAATTGTCGATTCTATTACAATTTTATTGTATCTTTGTATTGTTCGTTATTAGTTTTCGACAACAGTATGGTTTATTCCACCGAAAAATCCGAATGGATAATCAGGAACCACAACAATACCTCTAAGCTGAAATTCAAAAAAACTTCAATTGCCAACTATGAGAAAAATACTAGGAAACATGTTTGCTCTAAAGAGGATATGCTATTTGACATCGTTATCGTTATCAGCAGTTGAGAATCCTGCCATTGGAGTACACAAATAGCAGATAACGTTGGAGTTTTGAAAACCCATGTAAGTAAGGTAATTCTATTCTTATCGCGTACATCACCATATCAATATCTGTCCAGCGATGTCGTAAATTTTTATGATCTATTTTATAATTTCGAGTTGTCAATAACAGTTTTGATGAAACATGTATTTTTGATAAAAAAACTTCTAGGTGGAGGTGGGGTTAAAAATAACGAACTCAAACTAAATAAAAAGCCAACGTTTCGCCTAAACCTGTGAGGGCTTTATCGAGGCTAATACGTAAATTAATAAACCGTGTTGGTCACAAAATTTAAAAAATTTAAAATTATTATTGATGTAGGTGATGTCACGAGTTTTTTTTTAATTAAAAATTAATAAATTATATAAGACACACAGTAAAATAGAACGAACGAAACGAATAAATATACAAGAATTTGACTTTATCAAGTTATTAATTATTTTCGATTACAAAATTTGACCTTTTTTTCTCATACCTTGTATAACCAAAGTCAACTTAAAGCATGGACAGTTAAGGTAGTTACCACCCTGAGTTTGATATTTCAGATAATCACCTCAAAAGTTTGAGATATCTGAAAGCCAATATTGACTAAAGCATACTAAAGAAAGTGTTTAAAAATCGATATCTTAAAAAGTATCACTTAGTTTTTCACGTAGGTTTAGAGTAAAAAATAAAAAAATATGTGTTTCCATTTAAAATGTAAAAATTGACTAGTGATCCATTAAAGTGGGACATCCTGTATAATTAAAAATATTTTTAAATTGTAGCCGCTGAGGTACCAAAACAATGGCCAAAACGGATCTTCAATAAATCTAATTTTTATAGGCAATATCAAAGGTCCCCGTACTACGCGGATAGGTTGTATTATGCTGTGGTGTAAACACACAATTTAATGCAATGCTGCAAGATGTAATATGCATTTTTAAATAGATTACTTTTTCTGCGTAAAACTTAATCTCTATCATAAATATTTAAATATTAAATGTGAATGAATGCGGTGTAGTGAATTACAGTAGTAACTTTAAACTATTATTTTACGGCTTAAAGATTGCGACTTTAACCAAACTTTTTTCTCGTTGAGACATATAGATATTATAGACGCTTGAAATGAAAAAGTACTTTAATGGATGTCAAAAGTAAACTTTCAACCCTTTTTGTTTTAGGAAAATTGATTTTCAATGTTAAGAGGAATCCATACTAATACTAGCAGTGCGCCATCGCTAAATCGTGCACTAAGCATTTTAATGCGTTGAATGGTCTTAAAGTACCTATAAAATTGACTCAAATTTTCAAGTTATTAGCAATGTTTTGATTTAAATTGGTAGCAATAAGATGGGACTTTGTCGTGGTTGTGGTAGAATTTTGATTTTGTATTTATTTTTATTAAAATTATGATGTTAAATATGCTATAAAATGTACAAATTCAAACATAAAAAAAAACGAAAAGTAAGCAATTTAAAAAAAGTGATACTACAGCAACAAAGCCCTAAGTTTTGTCTTTCATAAAACATTAAATTTTACTTCAAACATTTAAAATTAAAAGCTGTACTTATAGTGCATGGTTTAGCGATGGCGCGATGCATAAATTTTCCATATTTTTTGTCAAAGCACATTTTACTGTTAAATCTAAAAAAACAAGCGTTCTGCCCAGGTAAACTCCATATCGATCTGATAGTAACAAACGTGTAAAAAAGTTTCAAAACTGGGAGGCGATATAAAACATTTAGCTCGAAAAATAAAATAAACGTCTAACAGTGCCGCAACTTAATGATTCTGATAGAAAAAGTTAAGAAAAACCGACACGTTCAAGGTAAAAATGCACCTTTAAGAAGTAAGTGTGCACCGCTAATCAATTCGTGAATGAATTTGTAAAATCAAATTATTCATTTCAGTTACGGTCAACAATTGTTAAATGTATCTAAGCGATAAGCCATTATACAAACGCTTACATTGTAAGGCACTACCATTCCCGCGTTGCGTCGGCACAAAACGAGGTAATAAAATTAAAATTGCGTTTTAGAAAAAAATGGTTCCAACAAAAGCTATAGAAAATGAAGTTCCCAAAAACTTTTTTTGTATAATTGATATTGGTGGAGTTATTGGAGATATTCTACCTCAGTAATTACTTGTCCAGTCAAAAATAGTTTAAACAAAAGTTGTGTATAATTAAATTACAAACAACTTTTATTTAAAGCAAAAATGTGTAAAATAAGTATTTTGCTAAATATTTCAAACATCTGTGTAGGTTAACGGCCTTTTTTGCTTAATAGATTATGCCCAAAATCTAATCAAATCTGCGGTATTATAAATAAAACCCATGTGCAAAGTTTCATAAAAATCGGACGTGTACTTTTCTTGATTTATATACGGATGAACGAGCGGAAGGACGGCCATCCGACAGAATTTTTGTTTGCTTTATTGTAACGTACTAACTCTAATTCGTCAAAAATCTTATTTATAAGTGTCCCAATCTGAGGATTATTGTAGGGTATCTTTGTCATTAATAAAGATAGAGATTCGGTTAAATAAGCAAAGTTGTACAGATTTTGATGCCGATTGAGATTCCGTTAACTAAGATTAAAAATTCCGATCCGTTCCGAAGATATGCGGAAAATACCGGAAATTCGAGATTATCAATGTATTTCACTTATTATAACAGCTACTAAAAAAAGTTCGTACAAAAGTTTCTTCACTAATGAAAGCAAACTGAAACCTATTTTCAAAAAGATTATGTCACGCATAGTTTTGGAAATATTGATAGCTACTTTCTTATTTTAAATAGGCGCCATATTAGATTTTTTCATAATTCTGCTTTCAATGATATGTGACATGATATGTTTGAGATAAAAAATCTTGATAAGCCGGTTATTATATTTTATTATTTGGTAACGCATGGAAACAAATGAACTTCAATGATTGTTCAAGTCACTCTCATTTGTTTCTTACTTGTTATAAAGTACGAGATTGGTGATTACTTCAAATCAGTATTTTTAATGATTAAACAGAAGAAATTTTCCAATGGTGACCTTTTTGACTAAATGAACAATATGACCGTTAAAAGTCAGTCAGTCATACAGGGCCGATAAAACAATTGCCCAATATTCCACAAAACTGAATGGCTGACAGATGAAATAAGATGGAAAATATAAGATTATATTTTATTATAATTTGCAAAATGTTGAAAAGCCGAGAATCACTTGACACCTGTTTCGTCCTTTTGGGACTCTTCAGGAGTGAGAGAGCTCGAGATCTTTTGTGAATTTACATATAGGATTCGAGATTGTTATTTTTTCAACGTTTAGTTGAGATAATAATCAAAGAATTGACTTGTGTAACTGCTTATTACACATCTACCGATAAAGTTGCTTTAGTACAGATCATGTTTTGGACCTGTTACGCACGAGGCGACTCTAGATGTCGCACCAACTTATTAATGTCAAGCATTGAATGGATGCCGTATATGAAAGTTCAAAAGCTAGGTACGATTTAATTACGGTAATAGTTCTCGTATCTTCTGTAAGAATATGTTTTATCATATGCTTCACAAAACATCATCGTATAGTTTTCACCAAAATTTTTAGGTCATTTTACAGTTAATAAAAATAACGCCAGTTACTTACCTGAAGAAAATAAGTTGGAAGACATATGGCACGTTAAAGACTTAAAGGGTCATCCTCCTGATCAAGAACTATTCCGAGAAGATCAATAATTGAAATATTTGTAGTTTAGACTCTGAAAGAACTGTATTATGTTTAACTCCTACATTTTGTTATAGCTCAGTTTAGAATAGGTTGGCAATAAAGATGGTAACACTGTCAAATTACCATTCTGGATTCAACGTAGGCGTCTGTAGTAAGTCGCTTCCACTTTTCGGTTGGTCAATTTGTTTTGGGTATAGTGCTTATGTTTTATTGTTGTATTGTTTGCTAAGTTCTTTTATTTTTAGACATTCCAAAGATTGACTTCTTTTATGTAGTAGAAGCGAATCTTGTTCCAATTACAACAATATTTGTGTTACATTTTATTACTCTCAACTTTGATGATATTTTTTTAGGATTTCTAGTTTCTTTGAATAGTACTACATTTCAAATTAAAAAAAATAATAACTTGAATTATTTAATTAACATCTAAGAAAATGAATAATTAATTAAATACATTGACGAATAAGTATTGTGTTAGCCCATAGTAATTGTCAACCAGATTTTTGATATTTAAGTTTACTTAATTCTACACTTCTAGATTCCAAAAATGACCAAATAACCCCAGTGTATAATTTAAGAAACTAAAGATGTAATCACTTCCGGCTTTATCGTCTACCGTTGGTGGAACATCGCCATTTAAATCCATTAAAGAAACCCCGTATATAATATAACATTAACCTGTTAACTTAGCATACAATTTATACAACAGCTGTACACCCGCCGTCGATAGGTAAGGAAACTCCATTAACCATGCTGGCTTTATCACTTAAGAGGAACATCACAACATCAACAACCTCATTTATTTCAGCAAATCTAAAATAAACACTTTAAATATCACAGGTATATAATTATCAAATTCAATCAACCTCTTAAGTGGAATTTTATTCTTGAGTGGATCACCTTTGATAGGGTCTGACCAAACCATACGACCCATCTCGGTCATGACTGCAGTAGGATTTACAGTGTTTACTCTTATGTTATAAGGGCCCAATTCCATAGCTGACACTCTTGTGAATCCATCGACTGCTGCTTTGGTTGCACAATAAACTCCAAGATTTTCCAAAGCTCGCATCGACCCTTGCGATGAAATGTTCACTATAGATCCTGGCATTTTACGAGCAATAAGATTTTTAGCTACCACTTGCGTTAAATTAATCAACGCTTTTACATTTACCTTAATTGATCTGAAATACAAAATTGCTGATAATTTATGTGCACTGAGCACACTTACTCATCGACACTTTCTTCGGAAATATTTATTATTGGGTCCATAAGGGCAACTCCAGCGTTATTTACCAGTAAATCGATATTATCAAACTCTCTTAAAGCATTCCTAGTTGCGTCCCAATTTCTCAAATCAACTTCAATCGTACGGAGCGATGGATATTCTTTTTGGAATAAATCTAAAAAATAAATCATTAATTTTTTTCATGCAAATAGTGTCACTGTATTTGTCGGACATTGAATATAGATTTTCATCCATTTAAAAACGTTTATTCATAAATCATCAAACAGGGGCGAAAGTCAATTCTATATATTTTTGTATGTTAACTTAATGTGTGCATGGCTAACTAATACAAATTGTGTGAAGACAATGTGATTTTTAATAATTATTGCAATTATTTCGAAAAGTTGACGAGTTAGCTATAACACTATACTATATCAACTTGAAGGCATTTTAATTGTCTATCAGAATTTCAAGTAATATATAGAGTGTACTATTTGAAAAAATAAAGTTTTTACCTTTTTTGTATGTCACGTCAAAATCATTAATTTTAAACCGCCCTGTATAAAATAAAATAAATTTATTTAGGTAGCTGTTAAATACAATGCTTTAGCTAACTGCATCTAAAATTTCAGCCTTATATGGGTTCAAATAGCAGCTAAATTTAAATTTTGGTAGAATCATATTTTGAAAAAATATAACCAAAAATAATTATTATCTCGAAAACCGGTGTAGATCAGAAAAAATTATCAATAAAAATTACATAACACATAGGGTGTTTCATTTAAAATTAACAAGTTGTTACTACTTTTGAGTAGAAGCGGCAACACCGCCAAAATGAAAATATTTAGAAAGATAGATCGTGTATATTTATGCAATAGCCAAATTTTCAGATTACTCCTATGCTCCGTTTTCCATAAACGTCTAACCTACCATCGACCATCAATGACCCTGTATATGTGTATACCACTTTCATCATTTTTAGAAATGAGAAAAATTGAAATTCACTTTTGAATAAATCCGCCAACGTGAGGCGGGAAGAAATACCCAAGAAATAGAATTAAAAAAATAAAATGCCAGAAGAAGAGTTAATAAGCATTAGACTAAAGACAAAAGAAAAAATAAGAAGAAGAAAAAGGAGGAGATAAGAACATTAATAACAATGTTCTAGAACTTTACTAAAACTAGCGTAAAGGCAGTTGAGAAAAAAATTAATAGAAGAAAAAACTAAAGAATGATGTGACAACATAAAAAATATAAATAAAATTCAGGATGTCATAGAAGAATTGAAATATTAATTAATAAGTCAAATCAATTTTTTAAGATAATCAATGTACTTGTAGTTTAATTAAAACACCTTGTCACTTTATGTGACGTCATCAAATAGAAGTGGCGTTATGGTTTGGCCCGAGTAATACTTCCTATATGTATTTCAATGTAACAAATCACGGGAGTGAATTTGAAATTTTGGAAAAAGCCTGTTAAAATTATTAAGGCTCGAATTTAGAAAATTTAAGTAAAAGCATTTTTCTATTTCGATGCGATTAGCGCATCAGTGATTTGTAGCACGCTATTCGTCAAAAACGGCTGGGCGCACCTAACCTACTATTTTTTTTAATTAAAATTAACAAATTTAGAGTAGTTACCAGCGAAATACAAATAATAGTTTGAAAAACATGTGCCATAAGTAGGTACAGGCAATCCATTGTAACTGTAGAAAAAGTTGCACGTTGCGCAGGTAAGGTGTTGGAGTAGGGACCCGGTTGTACACTCAAAGGTAAAATGATTTCGTAACTGTTGGTTATTCCAGCATGAAACACTGGCGGTATAAGATATCAGCGTAGGTACACCGTAGATATTTAAAATATTGCTTCACATTCATTTATTCAATTTTAATTTTTATATGATTATAATGACGTCGTTTGCTAATTGTTATTAACATAATTATGCCTAAAAGATGTTAAGTTCGTAATGTGCGTTAACAATATAAATCTTATCTAATAATAAATAAATTATCTTTTATCTTTCTAATTTTAATTTAATAACTACACTTCCGGGTCAAAATTCATATCATTGGAATGTAAAACTTTCTTTTAAAAATGACTAATTTAGAATACAAAAGCTTGGATGTACAAAACAAAATTAATTCTATTGTTAAGTAAATGTCTTTCTGATTGGTTAAAATTTAAATCTTAAATCCTCTGATTGGCTAACAAATTGTTAATATCTTTTGTTAACTAAAGATTATGCTTTACGCAACCGGGTAAAAATGAGTATTAGTTGAACATTATCAGTTTACTTGCATAGCTAGGTCTATATATTTAGTTTTAAATTAAGAAAATGTCAAAATCAATATTTTAAAAAAATTGCCAACAATGAAGTGAACATCATAGATGCTTCTGAGGTTGAGTTAAAAAGCCATTTATCAGCGGCTACAGGTGTTTCACAGAGTATGCTTTACAAAATTATCAAGCAAGGGAATGACGCACCAAATGATCCTGAAGCTGAAGAGGACGCCAATGTTTTTAAATCTCCAAAAAGGAAGCGAAAGAAAAATTTCCAATTACTGACATACATGAAACAGAACTGCATCACATTAGGCGTATCATTTATAATTACCATAAAACAAACAACCAACGGGTAACTCTTAAGAATTTGTTACAAAAATTAAAAGAAGATTTAGATTATGTCGGTGGCAGGTCTTCACTACACAAAATTATTAAAAAAATGGGGTTTAAATTTTCTTCGGCTGAAAATAATCGAAAATTATTACAAGAGAAGCCCGATATAAGACACTTAAGAATTGCTTTTTTGAAAAAAATTAAAATGTACCGCAATGACAATCGACCAATCATTTACATGGACGAAACTTACATCCATGGCAGCCATACAGTTTCAAAATCGTGGACCGACAAAACAAGAAATGGTTTATTTGGTAATATTTCTAAGGGACAACGATTAATTATGTTGCATGCAGGAGGGGATAGTCATGGTTTTGTGAAGAATGCACTATTAATTTTTAAATCTGGAACCAAATCAGGAGATTATCATCATGAGATGAATTTCAATAATTACGAAAAATGGCTCACCGAAAAGCTGATACAAAATTTGCCAGAAAAATCGGTGTTAGTGATTGACAACGCGCCATACCATAATGTCCAAATAAATCCAGCGCCCAATTCAAACAGCAGAAAACAAGTGATGATTGACTGGTTAACGCAAAACGATATTCCCGCATCATTGGATTTGACTAAAGCTGAACTTTATTTTTAATAAAAAACAACAAAAACAAACTTAAAAATTCAAAATAGACACAATAATGCAGGCAGCTGGTCATACTGTGTTAAGATTACCCCCTTATCACCCCGAACTTAACCCAATCGAGATGATTTGGGCTACCGTAAAAAATTTTGTAGCATCCCACAATGTAACTTTTAAGTTAGAAGATGCGAAAAAATTAGCGGAAGAAAATTTGCCTCCATTACGGTAGAAGATTGGAACAAGGTGTGCGCTAACGTCAAGAAACTGGAAGACGAATATTACGAAAACGAAGTTTTTATGGACTTTGTTACAGAATCGTTAATTATTAATGTTGGAATTGAAACTGATAGTGATGATTTCGGGTTCAGTTGCAGCTCAGATGACGATTCTAATACTGCGTCGTTGTTACCCTGAATTGCCGCAAATTTAATTGTGTTCATTAAATATTTCTATTTTTATTCGTTCAAAATTAGTATAAACTTAATGATTTATAGTTTAGGTATTCAAATCCAAAATAAAAGATCGCTCTGTATTTATTTTATTTATTATTGTATTTATTTGTTTATTTGTATTTACCTAATTATTATTATTGTAAAAGCATAATTTGTTAATAAAATGCTTGAATTTTTTTGTATATTGTGTACCTACTAACCAGAAAAGTAATAAATTATTGGTGTAATAATTAATATTTATCTTGCACCAATTTGTATTATATGCTAGTAATACCTACTTCTGCCCGGAGTGTACTATTGTCTGGTCACGCCTTGAAATTCTATAAACAGCTACATTTTTCCTGCGCGAGATTTCTTAAGTTACAATGGATTGCCTGTATACCTATTTAATTCACTTAGACATTTATAGACCTACCAACGTAATGATCAAATTTGTATACCTAAGTCCTTTTGTGAAATTCCCATAGCAATAACATCAGCTCCACACTTGATTAATTCTTTTGCAATCTCCCGACCAATTCCTACAACGAGATTCATAACATTTGGATGATGTAATTGCATAAATACCTGTAGTGGCTCCTGTCACCAACGCTGTTTTTCCCTTGAACGAAATTTCCATCTTTTGCCCACGTATACATCTATATGTTAATGTTTCAAATACACGAAAGTATAAATATAATTTTCTAGATAAGATATGTAATATTAACGATAACTAACCAGTAAACAAAGTACAAAAAAAGTAAAAGAACAAGACTGTTCTAACTATTTTATTTTTGTATTCTTATCTGGCCTAGACCAAATGGGTATCTCATAATTCCATTTACCATTTAATAGTATAATAAAGTATTACACCGAAGTTTGAAATACAACAAAGAAGGGTAGATAAAAATGGTCATTCCCTAGAAAGGAAAAAGGGGTATAATACTTTTATATATTCCACTAAAAATTGGATATTCATTGAGCTTCTACCTAAAAAGGTTTATCAAAAAAGACGACCAAATTACAAATTATTAAAGATGAACTTAATAGTTGCAACCATACAAGTTCTTATATACAGTAAGGTTTTTTTGCACTAAACCTTAGTGCCTCTTCACACTAGGCTGCTAAGCAGCGCTGCTTGGCATAAGGATTATAGTGATAGAGGGATATAGAAAAACGCTTGGGAAGCTGTGAAAAAGGAGTTTATTGTGAGTTTCGACAACAAAACGTCAGCGGAAAAAAAGGAAATAGGTAAGCAAGCCATTAACAAATATTTTATTTTGGTTAATTTGAGTAATATTTATTGTATTATTACTGTTCAAAATGTTTAGCTTTTCACCATTCCTTTGTTTTTTACATTTTTGTTTTAAATTTTTTGGAATTGCAAGGGTACTTTGCCTTCTTCACTCATAAAATAATCTGCAAATCGGTCTCTTATGCTGTTCACGTTTCTTCCAACTTGCATCGCGTTTGCCGCCATTTTATCAAATTGTTGCACCGTCAAACTATCGTCAAACCGGTAACCGTCTCTATCACGAACAAAATTATGCAGGAGACAGCAAACCTTGACAATGTCTATGGCCAAGTCTTCTTCAACGTTCAGAGCTCTGTGTAGTATTCGCCATTTGTTGGTTAATATTCCGAAGCAGCATTTGAAGAATCGCCTAGCTCGTGATAGGCGATAATTGAACACCCTTTTCTTCGTAGGCAAAAAGTGTCCCGCGTAGGGGCCCAGTATGAACGTTGATAAACCAAATGCTTCGTTTCCTACGATAATATGCGGACTTGGGACTGTCTGACCTTGCAAAGGACGACTTTGAGGCATTCGAATTTCATTGTTGCACAATTTCTGGTATAGTATGGAGTTTTTAAAAACCGTCGAATCGGATGATTTTCCATATGCACCCACGTCGATGAAACTAAATTTGTAGTCCGCATCGTAGACAGCTAACAACACAATGGAAAAAAAAAATTTTGTAGTTATAGTTGAGCGTTCCACTATCCACGGGCTTTATTATCCGAATGTGCTTTCCATCTATAGCACCCACGCAGTTCGGAAAATTAGCTCGAATCTTAAATCCTTCTGCTGATTTTAAAAGAAAATCTTCAGTTAATTGCGAAAAACAAATGATCTTCATGACCATCCATATTACTTAGCATACATCCCGTATAATACCAGATATTGTTGAGTAGTCAATTCGGTAGGTGAGGTGGAGATCGGCCATCGTACAACCAGTTCCGAGGTACCTGAAATAGACAAGAATATAATAGGTTACCAGTATTTTTCTAATTTTAAATTATTTTGCTTACCTACTTAAAAACGTCAAAATATTTTCAAAGGATTTAATTGTTAAATTAAGACAAAATAAAGGTGGTATCTATGAAAACAACTGGTGTTTGATTGCTTATAACGCCATAGGACATTATAAAAACATAACGCCTTAGTGCGCTATTTGGCAAGTAACATATCAGGAAATAGGTTAGGCAGGGCAGGTATTTTAAGATAATAAACTGGTAGGACATAAAAGTGTTTAACGAACCTTTTTGAAGCCTTGCTGTTTTGCTATTAAAACTTTTTTTTTTAATATTTTAAAGGCTGCAATCCTGCAGGTTAAGATAAGAATATGTAAAACATTTTGGTCTAATTTAAGCCTTTTAGATTGGCTGAAATTTCAAGAATCTAAAAGTTCACTAATATAAAGGGCGTTCAATTTCAAAATTTTCAAGTTGTTGCGACTTTCGAGTAGAAGCAGAAACGTTGCAATCTTCAAAATATCTTAAAAGGAAAGCCTATAACGTATAGTATCATCAAAATGCAAACAGTTTCATTAATTTTTTTTGTTTTGGATAGTATATTCCTGTTCTACATATTTGTGGTTATGAAGTTTATTATAGAATTTTAAAAAACGTGTTTTCTTAACATCTTTGTTCTTGTTTATATTTCAGGTGCAGCAATCCAACGGATATGGAAGCATCTACGAGATTCTTTCACCCGGGAAATGGCCAAGAAGCAACTGGATGCGCATTCTGGAAGTGAATCTTTGACACAAAAAGTTTACATTTATTTTGATCAGCTTAAGTTCCTGCAAACCACTATAAAGCCCACAAGCAGCAGCCTCGATGGTAATGAAGGACAGTAAACGGCACCAGTGCTTAGTGCAGATTATGACTCATCACAAGACACGCAAGAACAGGAACAGGAGGTTTCTGAAGTTGAAATGCCACCTTCAAAACGCATAAAGAACAATCAGAAATCAGCACTGACCCAATCTGACAACCTTCTTCTTGAAACGTTAAAAAGCCAGTACTTGTTAAAACAACAAGACGCCAATGACGAGGATCGGCTATTTATGTTGTTTTTGGTTCCAGAGATAAAGAAACTGCCGGAGTACTTCAGGCTAGCAGTAAAATCTAGCATTATGTCCTTCGTTTCGAAGGCTAGAATGCAACAGATGAATCAACCTCACTATACTACTATACATAACCCAGTCAGCTATCCAAACTACCACTCCCCAAATCATTATAGTTACCAGCAAAGCTTGGCATTGCATGCACCACCTATTCATCAGCTCCCACAGTGGACACCTCCTTTCCTTCCTCACGACAGTGGTCAGCAGCAATCCTTGCCGACGCCATTGTTGAAAAAAGTGCCACTTTTACAGTTCCTAGCACCATATGCGCGTCTGTGTCCCAACACCAGCGAAATGGACAAAAGACACCATTTAATTCTCCAACACCACTTAATTCTCTAACAAATTCCGATGATAGCGAAGTATTCGGGTATTGGTTACTAAACATATAATAATAAATTCATATCTTCATTTACGACTTAAGAGTCCTATTCACCACGTGACAAATTTCGAAGCCGTTTGCTTTTCCCCTTACGTCTTCACAAAAATATATCTCTACAAACATGTGGGTAATTGAATATGACAACGTCGTAAAGTCGAACACTGACTCAATGCTGATAAAAGTGCTCGCATTTTGTTTATTTTCACTTTTAATGTGATGTTATATTATGTTACACATTGATTCAACTCAGTCCAGTAAGGTTTTAGTACAGTAAAATTACCCTTTGAAATTGCAATTTTCCGGAACAAGCTCAAATTTTAGGAGGTGTTAGAGGACCATGAGGGAAGATATTTCCCAAGTTTTCGACCTCCAACCCCCTGTGGTTTTTTCGCCATCTTTGTTTTAGGGGGTAAGTTAGTTTTTCGCGTTTTATTCTCTTATTTTCAAAATTATCCAAAAAAGTCACTGATACTTTTTGGTAGAACGTAAGAATCCCCGCACAATGGTATCCATATCGATATCACTTTTATTATTAAACAAGTACTCATTGTTTATAATAAAAAAATTGGGGATCAAAATGATTTGATCCTTAATATCTCGGTAACCGTTAATATTCGTTAAAAATATTTGAAACAAAAGTTGTAGAGTATAAATTTTCAAATAATTTTTGTCTCAATCAATTTTTTCTATTGTTTGAATTTTTGGCTCTAAAGTCGACGCGGAAGTGACAGCGTGTTGGTTTTTAGAAGACTATGTGAGATAAAATTCCTCAAGTTTTTGACTTCCAACCCCTTGCGATTTTTCGAACAGCAGCGACACAGTAATTTAATGAATACATATCTATTTTTACATTCCTACTTATATTTGGTCAGTTGCAAATGATTGTATGTATTTATTTTTTAATGGAAAATACAGTAAGTAAAAACCAAGATAAAAGACCTGAGGATGCGTTAGGGAAATACCTGTTTTTTTCTGAAAGGTAAATTTTAAATAAAATATATATACTAGAGATCAAAACAACTAAATTTGTTAATTTTATCTAATAAAATTTAGTTGTATTAATTAAAACTAGGTTAAAATTTGTACATTTTTATTCTTTAAATACAAACAAGATTTTTTTAATACTAATAATAAACGCACCACAAAACTAGTCTGTAACACTCACTATCAAAACATAGACTGTAAACATAAACAATAACGTGACGATTAAGTTTCAGCTACCTGTGGTATCAGGCTGCAATTTCTTATATCATTGCAGTGTTATTGAAACCTTACAAATGTCGCATCTGAACAAACCATAAATGTTTCAAACTGCGTTTAAGTTTTACTATAAAAGTACAAATAATTGCAATATATTTTGTGGAACATATATCCCATATGACTTTTAAGAATGTAGGGAAGACTATTTGAGGAACCTAACAATCTTATTTTGCAAAAAAACAAAAATTAAATTCACGTAATTTTTTTAGGCTTTACCACAATTTTAACAATAATTAGAATCAATCGTCTTGTGAAAACAATTTTTTTTTATTGTGTAATAAATGTGTAATTCGTAAATGCGTATTTCATCAACATGGTGTCGCTTTATAAGCCTCTTAATAAAAAGTATTTCCGACGCAGAAGCAAAACAAGCAACAACACGTCTTCGTCCACGTCCATCTTAACACTGGATTGAAAATCACAATTCTGAGCGGCGCCGCCGCTACTTTGACGCGCGTTGACATTGCAGCGCGATTTTTGCCGCGCCGCTGAAATAGTGCCGTGTTGGAGGCGTGTTTATTTTTGCGCTGTTGAGCAGCACCTCTAGGCGGCGCTGCTTGGCGGCCTAGTGTAAAGGGGCCCTTAGAATAAATACATGAAAATGTTTTAAATGCATAGCCCCCTAGCAGTCTACTTGAATTTCTAAACGTATGGATGCGCCTTGCAGGAATATGATTTTAATTTTTTCTGATCGAACTAATAACATTAGCGCAGTTTAACCAGAAGGAAGAAAGTCTTGAAATTGTTCGTTTTATTTTTCAGAATTATTTTTGTGTCGTATCGTTGACGGTTGTTAAAATATTATCATTTATTTGACAGTGCCCTTATGCTAGCGACTTTTCCTGGCATCAGAAATTTGTCCACATTGCACAGAAAAACGTCTTTGAAAGCAGACAACCAGCATACAAAAGCGGAACAAAATCCGTCGAACCATTTTCGAGTTATTCCCAATATACAATATTTGACGCCCTCTGGCGCCCTTATGGTGCACTTTTGGTTATAGGTAAATTAATGTCAAACGGTCTATTTTCAGCCAGAGAACCTCTGGTAAAGCCAAGTACACACCTTTTAGAAACACTCTGTATATATTTAATGGGGTAAAATAGAGGGGCAGGGTTTTTGTCAGAATGACTGACAGAAGAAATAATATTTATTTGAATAATAGAAAATATGAGATTCTATTTTATTATAATTTTCAAAATGTTGAGAAAGCCGAGAATCACTTAACACCTGTTTCGTCCTTTTGGGACTCTTCAGGAGTGAGAGAGCTTGAGATCTCTTGTGAATTTACACATAGAATTCGAGATTGTTATTTTGGTTCAAGTTCGATTTAGAAAGAATAACGGATTTTGATGAAAAGTATCTAGATAGACTGGAAATTGTCTCCTGAATCCGAATCTGTAATCAGTTTTTAGCAAATGAGTAAAAAAAAAGTTATGAATATTTTAATGCGTCATATTATTTCTATGAATTTTTTAAATATTATTTAAAGACGAGAGATTGAAGCACTGGACAAGTTTGCGCATTCGCAAATGCGATAGTGCGCATGCGCAAAAAGGTAATAACAAGAGTAGCGTCCATATTGGCGTCAGTTTGTGTTTGTTACTCGGTAATGAAGGCTGCTTTTTTTTCCTCTGAAAGGTAATGAATTTTAAATCTTAATTAAGTTCAACTTAATAATTGTGTTTAAACTATTTAGATGACTGATTACGTTGGTAGGTTACAGTTGTTAAATTTGTCCTCTTTAAAAATTATACATGTTTTCATGTGAGCGGGGGGTAAACGGTGTTGGTTGGTAGGTTACAGTTATTATAGTTGTTTCTTTAAAAAAATTAAATGAACTCATCTGATCGACGGTAAACGGTGTTGGTTGCTAGGTTACAGTTATTAAATTTTTCCACTTTAAAAAATTTACATGTTTTCATGTGAGAGTGGCGTTAACGGTGTTAGTTGGTAGGTGTAACCGGGGGTGAACGAAGTTGGTTGGTAGGTTACAGTTATTACAGTTCTCTCTTTAAAAAAATTACATGATTTCATGTGATCGGGAGTAAACGGTGTTGGTTCTTTGTTCTAACCTTTACGTTGATAAAATGTGATGAGTTTAACTGCATATTGTATTTTTGGTATGTATTAATAAAATATCTTTGTACTTGTAATTGTTATTTTGCGTATTATATGTGCGTTCTATTTAATCCCATGTTATAAACATTTTTGTGCTCGTTTTTATTTGATTAATGCAAAATTAATGTTAAATTAATTTTATATCTCCATGCTTGTGTTTTATTTCAATGCTGTACACTACTACATTTACCACTGCACTCTAATGATCATTAGATATGTCATTTTGGATTCAACGCAGGTGTCTGTAGTAGTCTCTTCCAGTTTTCGATCGGTCAATTTGTTATGGGTTTTGTGCTTATGTTTTATGGTTGTTTTGTTTGCCAAGTTCTTATATGTTTAGACTTTCCGAAGATTGACTTCTTTTATGTAGTAGAAGCGAATTTTGCTCCAATTACAACTATAGTTTTGTTTCATTTTATTACTCTCAACTTTGATGGTGTTTCTAGTTTAACTTTGGATAGTACTACATTTCAAATTAAAAAAAAATAATAATTTCAATTATTTAATTAACATCTAAGAAGGTGAATAATTAATTAAATACATTGACGAATAAATTGTGTGAACCCATAGCAATTGAGAAATTATAACCTTCTACATGCATAAAAAAAATTGCTGTCAACCAGATTCTTGATATTTAAGTTTACTTATATCTACACTTCTAGATTCCAAAAATGAGCAAATAATTCCAGTGTTCTATTTAAGAAACTAAAAGATGTAATCACTTCCGGCTTTATCGTCTACCGTTGGTGAACATCGCCTAATTGTGTTAAAATCTGACATTTTGTGTTCAACTTTAATTTGGATCCATTAATGAAATAACGAAAACAGGGAATGCAGGGGTTGACACCCCGTATATAATATAACTTTAACCTGTTACGTTAGCATACAATTTATATAACAACTGTACATCCGCCGTCGATAGGGAAGGAAACTCCATTAACCATACTGGCTTTATCACTTAAGAGGAACATCACAACATCAACGACCTCATTTATTTCAGCAAATCTAAAATGAACACTTTTAATATCACAGGTATATCATTATCAAACTCAATCAACCTTTTAAGTGGAATTTTATTCTTGAGTGGATCACCTTTGATAGGGTCTGACCAAATCATACGACCCATCTCGGTCATGACTGCAGTAGGATTTACAGTGTTTACTCTTATGTTATAAGGGCCCAATTCCATAGCTGACACTCTTGTGAACCCATCGACTGCTGCTTTGGTTGCACAATACACTCCATGATTTTCTATAGCTCGCGTCGACCCTTGCGATGAAATGTTCACTATAGATCCTGGCATTTTACGAGTAATAAGATTTTTAGCTACCACTTGCGTTAAATTAATCAACGCTTTTACATTTACCGTAAATGATCTGAAACGCAAAATTGCTGATAATTTATGTGCACTGCGCACACTTACTCATCGACACTTTCTTCGGAAATATTTATTATTGGGTCCAAAAGGGCAACTCCAGCGTTATTTACCAGTAAATCGATATTATCAAACTTTCTTAAAGCATTCCTAGTTGCGTCCCAATTTCTCAAATCAACTTCAATCGTACGGAGCGATGGATATTCTTTTTGGAATAAATCTGAAAATTAAATAATTAATTTTTTTCCATGCAAATAGTGTCACTGTATTTGTCGGACATTGGAGTCCATGTTGTAGAGTTTTATTTAGACTAATATTTACATTTGTGCGACTGAACGTCGACAAAACATTATTACGTAATAAACCTACTGACCGTGCATATTGTATGAACAAAATCATAACACGTTACGAATTGTTTTATGCCAACCATTTTTTTTAATTTCCACTTGTACTGCCCATACAAGATTTCCATCCATTTAAAAACGTTTATTCATAAATTATCAAACAGGAACGAAAGTCAATTCTATCTGTTTTTGTATGTTAACTTAGTACGTGTAATATTTTTTTATTTGAGAAGCTATTTTGTAATTTCTAAATTGATGTTTTCTCAAAAATTCAACTAATTAGTAAGGTGTTGTACAACTCCAAGCCTGGTACTTACGTAGTGTACACCAAATACCATTTTTTTAAGTTTTATTGATTAAAAATGTATGAAAAATGAGCTGAATTGCTATGTATCTACTAAACTAAATCATCTTTATATTTATATTCTAATAATTGCATTTGTGCTCTTGTTTGACTTCTGAAAATATGTTGCGTTTTCACGACATTTTACCCAAGGCATAACAAGTAGAACAATTGGTTTTAATATTTACATTAATTTCATCTAATTGAGCAAGTCAGTTAAAATAACATTAGGTATTATGAATGTTTAGTTAAATTACAGTTTTATTGTTATGATTTAGTTTTTCTTTACTTGCTGGTACGTTACCACTTATATCACCGCATTGCACATTGGAAATTTTTTTAGCTTTTCATCTGTTAATTTCGCTTTGTGTTTATAAAATTATTGTGAATATATATATACATACCACTTTCATCATTTTTATAAATGAGCAAAATTTTCAAATTTACTTTTCAATAGATAAATAAGCGCCCAACGTGGGGCGGAAATATGAACCTAAGAAATAGAATAAAAACAAAACTGTAAAATGCCAGAAAAAGAGTTAATAAGCATTAGACCAAAGACAAAAGAGTATGAAGAAGAAGAAGAAAAAAAAGAGGAGATAAAAACATTAATAACGATGTTATAGTTGAAAAAGAATTTAATGGGGTCAAGAAAAACTAAAGGATGATATGGCAACATAAAAAACATAAATATAATTCAGGACGTTTTGGAAGAATTGAAATATTAATTAATAAGTTATATTAATTTTTTTTAACATTATCAATATACTTGTAGTTTAATAAACACACACGATGTAATATTAAAGTGCATATAGCAAATAATACACGGGAAGTCTTAAAAACAGTAGTATTTAAACAAAAAATGTATTCTAATAAAATGCAGTAATATAGTAAATGCCTTCCCCTTCTCTGTATGCCCTCTTGCAATCTTTCGCGGAAATTCTCCATAACACGATGCAAAGTATCAACAGGAATATTCGCGATTTCTTCAATTATGTTCCTTTTAAGGTCTTGAATGGTTCTTGGTTTATTTAAGAAAACCTTTAGCTTTAGGTAGCCCCACAAAAAATAGTCGCAAACCGTTAGGTGTGGCGACCTTGGCTGCCAGACAATCTCTCCTCGTCTGGTAAAATGTTGTGGAAATAATCTTTGCAACATATGTAATGTTTTTTTCGTGGTGTGAGACGTAGCACCATCCTGCTGAAACCATGTCTGATTGTTGTATGGAAATTTTTCTTGTTGCTCAACTTTATCTGTCATTCAAATGCCCCTCGTCTTTTAATAAGAATAATAGTTTCGATAAACAACTAATTTTTCGAAAATCGACTTTACTTGAAGTACGCCGTGTTAAAATTATTAAGGCTTGAATTCAGAAAATTTAAGTAAAAGTATTTCGATGCGGTAATGATACCTACCCATTAGCGCATCAGTGCTTTGTCTATTCGTCATTTGTTAAAAAAAACGGCTGGGCGCACCTAACCTACTATTTTTTTTATGGAATTAACCAAAAATTAGAGTAAATATCAGCGAAATACAATTAATAGTTTGAAAAACATGTGCTACAAGTACTATTCGGTACCTATTTTTCGCACTTAGACATATATGACCTTCTTTCAATCGGTCTGAAAACTTAATCTTCGTCGTAGTTGTGACATTTATCGTTTTTCAATATTGTTTTACCTACCAACGTAATGATAAAATTTGTATACCTAAGTCCTTTTGTGAAATCCCCATAGCAATAACATCAGCTCCACATTTGATTAATTGTTTTGCAATCTCCCGACCAATTCCTACAACGAGATACATAACATTTGGTTGATGTAATTGTTTAAATACCTGTGGTGGCTCCTGTCACCAACGCTGTTTTTCCCTTGAACGAAATGTCCATCATTTACCCACGTATGCGTCTATGTTAATGTTTCAAATACACGAAAGTATAAATATAATTTTCTAGATAAGATATGTAATATTAACGATAACTAAACAGTAAACAAAGTACAAAAAAAGTAAAGAACAAGAATTTTCTGACTATTTTATTTTTGTATTCTTATCTGGTTTCGACCACATGGGTGTCTGATAATTCCATTTACCATTTATGTAATATACGCATTATTGTAAAACGTGCAACGCCGAAAAGGACACGCACGTGAGCGCAAAGAGTGTAAAATTGGAACTTGTAAATGGACAACTGTACAACACGAGGTGAATAAAGTTCTTTTATCTTTCACGGGTTGTTTAGTAGTCGTGGGCACGAGATTAACTCAATTAACCACCTAAGTAAAAACACGACAATGGCGACGAGGCAAAACGGTTGCTAAACATAAATAAACGCAAGTAGAAGGCACGAGTCTAGAGTTAACATCGACGTGAAAATGGCATTAATTGGGTCTATACAAACCTTTGACGCAAGAAATGGTAATTGGATATTGTATCAAGAACAATTAGAGCAGTTTTCGACGTGAACAGCATTAAGGACTCTGAGACAGAAAAAAAGAGAACGGCAGCATTGCTGAGTTTAATAGGACAGGACACATATAAAACGTTAAGAGATTTGTGCACACCGGTGTTACCAAAAGAAAAAACGTATCTTGAATTGTGTGACCTATTAAAAAAACATTTTTCACCTGCTACATGTGTTTACCGTGAAAGAATACAATTTTACGATGCGAAGCAAGAAATTGGGGAAAGCATCAATGAATGGTATGTGATGTTAAAAATAGCCATGGCGAAAGAAGTCATAAGCAATGAAGCATAAGGCGAGGTCAACCTAATCAAACAAAAGTACAGTTACAAAGGGAAGTCGGCTAAGAATCTCAACACCAAAGCGGGAGCAACAAATCGAACCAAATGGAGGTGCAACAGCTGTGGAAAATGTCATACAGGTAATCAAATTTGTAAATACAGTAAATACAAATGTAATTTATGCGATAAAGTAGGGCATTTACAAAGGTTTGCGCAAATAACAAAAATCAACACATGATTAATGTAGAGCATAATGACAGTGATTCAAGCGAAAATGTACCAATAAATTTGTTAGAATTTAGTGATAGCAAGGAATTGAATCTAAATGTGTACGTAAATGAACAAGCGCTACAAATGCAACTAGATAGTGGTGCAGGGGTTTCGGTAATAAGAAAAGATTACTATGAAAAATATTTTTCAAATTGTAGTTTAGAAAAATCTAAAATAGTTCTAAAACGTTTACTGGTGATCACATTAAATCATTAGGAAGTTTCAAAGTAAGGTTATCATTTGAAGATAAAATAATCGAAAATTTTGTTTTGCATGTGGTACAAAATGGAAATCAAAATCTGCTAGGTAGAGATTTTTATCTAAATTTAACTTTTAAACTTGTAAATAATGTAATCACAGAAAACATTTTAGAAAGGATTGTAAACAATTATAAGGAGTTATTTGACAATAAATTAGGTTGTTATAAAGGGAAAATATTTAAACTCTATGTAAAAGATAATTGTACACCAATATTCTGTAAACCACGACCATTACCCATCACATTTAAACCCAAGGTAGAGGCAGAACTAAGCAGATTGCAAAAGAAGGAGTAATAACACCAATCGAAAGCAGCGATTGGGGTACACCATAAGTACCAATTCAAAAAGCTGATGGAGGTATACGTCTTTGTGCCGACTACAAGATAACAGTAAATAAAGTAATTGAAGAGGCCAAGTATCCACTACCCAGAATCGAGGATGTGTTTTCAATACTGAACGGTGGAGAATCTTTCACGAAGATTGATCTAAGCAACGCCTACAACCAGCTGGAAATGGATGAAAAATCGGCCAAGATTTTGGCATGGTCGACTCATAAGGGGCTATTTAAGGTAAATAGGCTACCATATGGAATTACACCAGCAAGTTCTATGTTCCAAAAACGTTAGAACAAGTCTTGCAAGGGTTGTCGGGAGTATCAAACTTTATTGATGACATCATCATCACAGGTAGAACAAGATTAGAGCACGAAGATAATTTAAACAAAACGTTTACCAGATTAAAGGAGGCTGGATTTAAAGTAAAAAGAGAAATGCTTTTTTTCAAACTGAAATAAATTATCTGGGGCATACAATCACGAAAGATGGATTAAAGAAGAACGATGATAAAGTTAAGGCAATAATGAATGCTCCAAAACCTACAAGCTTAACGCAAATTAAGAGTTTTGCAGGGTTAGCAAATTATTACGCCAAATTTGTGCCGAACTTATCTGGGATAATGAAACCAATATACGATTTACTAAAAAAGGGCACAAAATTCGAATGAAACTCGAAATGCGAAGACGCGTTTAAAAAAGTAAAAGAAGCAATATCATCGGACCAAGTTCTAATACATTTTGATCCGGAGATGCCGATAGTTTTATCAACGGACGCTTCTCTGCAAGGAATTGCAGCAGCTTTATCACATAGAATAGCTAATGGGGATCTCAGACCTATTGCATTCATATCAAGAACGCTGTCATCGGCGGAACAAAACTACTCAGTCATAGATCGAGAGGCTTTGGCTATATACTGGGCCGTAAAAAATTTTACCATTACCTAATGGGACAAAAATTTGTGATAAAACGGATCACAAACCCTTGCAGTCGCTGTTCAGCGAAAACAAGGCAACGCCCACTATGGCCAATAGCAGGATTCAACGTTGGGCTATTTATTTGTCAGGATTCGCGTACAAAATTGAATATATAAAAGGATCTGACAACAACGTGGCTGATATGTTAAGTAGGCATCCATTAATTGAAGCTCACCATGAGAAGGAGGAGGAAGAGCAAGTAAATCTGGTTATGACAGAAGGTTTACCAATAGATGCGGTCAAAATAAGCGTCGAGACTAGAAGAGATGCGTTATTAAGCAAGGTACTCAATTATGTAATGACTGGTTGGCCAGAAAACATAAAAGAGGAAGAAATAAAACCTTTCTTTAACAGGAAAAACGAAATTACGTGTGAACAAGGAGTTTTATTATGGGGTTATCGAGTAATAGTACCAAAGAAATTACGCAACCAACTGCTGGAGGAATTGCACTCGACTCATTTGGGTGTTGTCAAAATGAAGTCAGTGGCAAGAGCGCATTTTTGGTGGCCAAAACTCGATTGCATAATAGCAGATGTGGCGAAGTCTTGTAAATACTGCAGCAAAACGGCAGGAGACCAAACAAAATCAATTCCTACACCGTGGTACAGACCACAACGGCCTTGGCAGAGGGTTCATGTAGATTTCTTGGGACCAATCAACAACTTCTATTATTTAATCGTTATAGATGCATATAGCAAATGGCCTGAAATTTTCAGAATGAAAAAATAACATCCGAAGAAACGATCAAAAGAGTGCGAGAATTATGTACAAGATTTGGAATTATGGAAACGTTGGTATCAGACAACGGCCCGCAATTAGTATCAAAAGAATTTGAACGATTTCTGCAAAAGAACGGAATACGACATATTACCTTACCACCCATCGACTAACGGTCAAGCTGAGAACGCCGTAAAAACTTTTAAGAAAGCATTTTATGCAGCGTTAGCCGACAAGAAGAACAGCAATATAGACGAAGACATTTTGATTAGTAGGTTTCTCTTACAGTATAGGAACACAAACCACTGTACGACTAATGAAACTCCAGCATTTTTAATGCTAGGAAGAAATATCAGGACGATTTTGATTTGGTAAAACCAGATACAAATAGAAAAGTTGCAATCAGTCAAGAAAACCAGGTCAAAAACGCTAAAGGAAGAAAATACGAGCAGCTTACCGAAGGGGAAGAAGTATATGTAAGGGACTACCGAAACAATAAAATAACATGGACAGAAGCTAAAATTATACAAATATTAGGAAACAAAACTTATTTATGCGAACTAAAGGAAGATAACTTAACATGGAGAAGACATGTGGACCAAATTAAAAGAGAATCGAGCCTCTATCCTGGGAAACCTCCAACAATCCTGACACACCCACAAGCATTCCTAACCGAGTCGCGCCTAAAAATATTATTAATAGCAAGTCAGAGGTAGAAATCAGACCAAACTTAGATGTAAACAATGACAATAACAATGAAAATGTAGGTAATAAGAGACCAAAAAGACATGTGACTAAACCTAGTCATTTAGCAGATTTTGTATTGAATAAGATTAGTTTTTAAGATAGAATAGACATCGCATATCTAAAAGGGGAGATGTAATATACGCATTATTGTAAAACGTGCAACGCCGAAAAGGACACGCACGTGAGCGCAAAGAGTGTAAAATTGGAACTTGTAAATGGACAACTGTACAACACGAGGTGAATAAAGTTCTTTTATCTTTCACGGGTTGTTTAGTAGTCGTGGGCACGAGATTAACTCAATTAACCACCTAAGTAAAAACACGACAATTTAATAGAATAATAAAGTATTACACCGAAGTTTGAAATACAACAAAGGAGGGTAGGTAAAAATGGTCATTTCCCGGTAAAGAGTGGGAAGTAAAAAGGGGTATAATGCTTTCATATATCCCACTAAAAATTGGATGTTCATTGAGCTTTCTGCCTAAAAAGGTTTATCAAGAAAGACCACCTCATTGTTAAAGAAGAACTTAATAGTTGCAACCATACAAGATCTTATATACAGTAAGGTTTTTCGAACTAAACCTTAGAACTGAAGTATAAATAAAATGTTTGAAGAAATATTTTTTATTGTTACTAATTGTTCACTACTGATGTATGTTCTATACAAGGAAGATCAAATTGTAATTACTTATTCAAGTATAAGTACATATACATAGTGTACCAATCGTCATTCTAATACCGATTTCGTCAAAAAATTTAATGTATTTAATTATTTACACAAATCAGGCGTGGTCTACTCATTAAAATTCATCGCCGCATCCCAATGTTCAATTTTTAAAAATCCACGTCAAAATAGTTATACTTTCTACTGCATTTCCTATGTTCACTTAAAAAATACTCAGTGTATATTTCTTCCTTACTATTTCTATATTATCTGGTTGTTCGCACACTATATTAGACACTGATGGCATTAAAACACTCCCACGTTAAGAAGGAGGGTTTGAAAAAGGAAGTGGAAACAAGAGACTAGTTGAAACTTCAGATGTCTGACGCATGATTGTTACTTCACATTTTATAAATAAGATGGGGAGGTATACGATCGTTTTCAAACCAAAAATTTTAACACTCCTTTTTTCAGTTTTTCCGATGAATTAGAGTTAGTACATTAAGCGTATTCTTTCAAACTGATCTAACTGATGCGATCAATCTGAACTGAACTAGCACATTGTTTCAAACGAAATCATTTACCTCCACTCTGTCCCTAAGTGATCCGAATGAGAACCAACTGAACTAAAAGTAAAATGATCTGAACTGATTCAGTTTGAAAGAAAAAGCAAAACAAAATTTCTGGGCCGGTCCCAGCCGTATGTAAACAAGATATCAGGAACACCGCCTGTCAAATGTTTATAAAAATTTTGCTTAAGCGTCTTATTTATGATATCGCAGATCTGATTAGATTTGGGCATAATCTATCTAACCAAAAGGGACGTTAACCTACACATTTTTTCTTTAAATAAAAGTTGTTTATAATTTAACTATACACAACTTTTGTTTAAAACATTTTTTGATTCGATAGTTAAATACTGGGATATGACTGTTACGTGACGCTAATTGTTTTAACAATATCGGCACCAATATTAATTATACAAAAAAAACTTATGAGGGAAAACTTTATTGTCTATAACTTTTGTTTTCATTTCTTTTATAAAACGCAATTTTTAGGGTTTTTTTTAATTTTCAAATTGTCTTATTAAAATGAACGTGTTCCTCATTTTGTCCCGACGTTGGAATGGTGTAGTAGTTAGCAGGTAGCGTTTGTATTAATAGCTTACAAAAGTCAAATACATTTAACAATAAATTGTTAGCCGTTACTGAAATTTATTATTCGATTTTAAAATTGCTTTGCGGTGCATTTTTTCTTTTTTCTTAAACGTTAATTTTTTCTGTAAGGAGTAAATTTTTATTCGACTTTTTCTATCAAAATTATTAAGGTAAAGGTTGCGACGTTGTTCGACGTTTATTTTATTGTTCGACCAAAATGTTTTATATTCTGCAGACTTTCGATACCATTTTACACGTTTGTTAGTATCAGAACGATGTGGAGTTCTGCGCAAAACGTTTGCTTTTTTTATTCTAGTACCCGGTATGTCTTTGTCTGCCTTTTCTCTTCATATAATTCTGGTATTTTGTGTAACAGCGCTACTCTTCTTAGGTATTTCATTTCCAAGACCTGTACTTTTTTTTTGTCAACACCCATGTTTCAGAGTTGCTCTATTGAATGAAAATAGTGACACTATTCTAGCACTTTAAGTTATACAGAAAACCTCCGTAACTTCCTTATTTTAAATAACATGTCATGTTTTTTATGCAAGATTCGAATTCTACTCGATATTCTAGGGCAACTTTTAATAACATTCGCTAACTCTAAAATTAATATTTTTGAGCTGTTTTGATATTAAGAAAATCTTATTGAAAAACTAATCCAACTTTGAAAATTAATAACACCCCCTATGTGCCATGTGATCGCATATTTTTACGATTACAATGGATTCATTTAAAATGGGAGAAGTGATTTAGGCAGGTTAGGAGAATGGTGAAATTCAACTGTTTATTGTTTCCCATGATGTTATACACTGTTAACTAACATTCTTTAGTTTTAATTAGAAATGCATATGTATAAATGAGCTGAATTGCTAGATCCTGAATTGAAACATTTTGGCATCTATTCTAATAATGATGCTTGATCGTGTTTAAATATGAACTGATGAACAGTACCACCAGGTTACTCGTATTATATTCGTTTCTGATGAATAATTACCTACAATGATACATTCATTCTTTTGATACACGCTTTATGTTGTATTTGTTTAATTCTTGGTCAAACCTGAGGTACCCCTTCTCTCAAGTAGCCTAAGCAGAGAGGTACCTTTTGGATTTAAATATTAATTTACACAATTTATCAAAATAGACCTTTTATATAAAACTAGTATTGATACACATCGTTGCCTGGGTTATGCAGAGTCATGCAGACCTACTTTTGCTTGTAGTTCAACTCAGATATGTCAATGAGAAATGACATCATGTAAGTCAATTTTCTACCCTGAAGGATGCTCCGTTTAGGCGGTATAAGTAGCAAAAAAACATACAGACACACAATCATCTATATTAATATAGATGAATGCTTAATTAAATTTACTTTACGTCAACATACTACACAGGATTATATTGAGCTCCTGGAGCATCATACATTATACTTACATCAAAACAGAATAATGAAGAATAAAGTAATATGTAGCCTACGGATAAATAAATAAATAAATAAATATTGTTTTCCTTTACTTTTTATTAAGTTGTATGTATCACAAAAACGAAATTTATAAAACCGATGTACATCCACCGTCAATTGGTACACAAGTTCCATTCACCATGCTAGCTTTATCACTTAAAAGAAACAAGACAACATCAACTACCTCACTAACTTCAGCAAACCTAAAACGATACATTTTTGGTAACTTTTAGACCGAACATATTAAATTAACCTTCTAAGTGGAATTTTGTTCCTTAGAGGATCAGCTTTGGCAGGATCTGACCATCCAATTCGACCCATATCTGTCAAAACAACGGTAGGATTAACACTGTTAACTCTGATGTTATAAGGGCCGAATTCCATTGCAGACACTCTAGTGAAGGCATCGACTGCTGCCTTGGTCGAACAATAAACTCCATGATCAGCGATAGCTCGAATCGACGCTTGAGACGAAATGTTTACTATAGATCCGGGTGCTTTGCGACTAATTAGACTTTTAGCAACAATCTGTGTTACATTAATTATACTTTTGACGTTTATCGCAAATGATCTAAAACACAAAATTACTATAAACAATAATATGTTTAGTACATAGTTACTTACTCATCAACATCATTCTCGGATATGTTGAGAATAGGTTCCAAAATTGCAGTTGCAGCATTGTTTACTAACAAATCGATGTTATCGATATCTTTTAAGGCATCTTTTGTAGCGTTCCAATCTTTTAAATCAACCTTTATGGTATGTATAGAAGGACATTCTTTTTTTAATGAATCTACAAAATAAATAAATAAGATACAGAGTGTGGTGATATAAGTTTTTAGTATAATTTTAATAATTCTATAAATATTAAGTTTAAGTACGAGACTTGTCGGTGAATAAACACCGGCGGACAATTATAAAAGCGAGTGCATCATGAACTGGCGTTCTCTGTTCTCTGATTCCGAACAGTAGACATATAGGGCCGATCCTGGGCCACATCGGATACTTAGGCCACGACGGATACTTTGTGGTGGGGGAACTAGGATACTTTGTAGTGGCAGAACTTGACCACAGGATGGCGGCAATTTCGGGACGGGGTTCTCGTCTACAAAATAGCCGTAATTTCAGGGCGTGTTCAGGACCACAAAATGGCGAACTACAAGATGGCGGCAATTTCGGAGCGGGGTTCTGGTCTACAAAATTACGGATTACAAGATGGTGGTAACTTTGGGGGCGGGGCTCTGGTTTACAAAATGGCGGATCACAAGATGGCAGCAGTTTTGGGGCGGGGTTCAGGCCCACAAAATGGCGGATCACTAGATGGCGGTAACTTCAGAGGTGGGTTCAAGACCACAAAATGGGTAGGAGGGGCAGGTTTAGGACCACAAAATGGTGGATCACCAGATGGCGGTAACTTCAGAGGCGGGTTCAAGACCACAAAATGGCTAGGAGGGGCAGGTGTAGGATAACAAAATGGCGGATCACAAGATGGCGAATATTCGTGTGGGCGGGTTCAAGACCACAAAATGGCGAACTACAACATGGCGGTTAATCACGTTCGGACTCGTTCGGAATGGATCGGGATCGTTCAAGGTTGCTTGAAAACGTTATTCGAGATTGGATGTTGGGATCATTAACCGTTATTTAGGTCAATAAATGTAATTTGGTTTATAAGCAGAATTTACTCAAACAAACAACAACAACAAACACCAACAATTTCAACAGACCTGTATCTGTATGAACAGACCTGTACCTGTATAAACAGACCTGTATCTGTATAAACAGACCTGTACCTGTATAAACAGACCTGTACCTGTATAAACAGACTTGTTCAGCATTCTACTTTAGAAAATTTTGCTTATAAATCACTTATTGTTAATAAAGATTAAGCAACATCCGGTTTCGAATAACGTTTTCAGCCGCATCAGCACTTTAGAAAATTATGCTTATAAATCACTTATTGTTAATAAAGATGAAGCAACATCCGGTTTTAGATTACATTTTCAACCGCATCAACACTTTAGTAAATTCTGCTTATAAATCAAAAGATTATGCAACATCCGGTGTCACATTACGTTTTCAGCTGCATCAGCATTCTAGAAAATTCTGCTTACAAATCAAATTACATTTATTGTTGACCTAAATAAAGGATAACGATCCCAACATCCGGTTTCGAATAACGTTTTCATGCAACCTTGAACGAGTCCGATCCATTCCGAACGAGCCCGAACGTGATTATCAGCCATGTTGTAGTTCGCCATTTTGTGGTCTTGAACCCGCCCACATTAATATTCGCCATCTTGTAATCCGCCAATTTGTTATCCTAAACCTGCCCCTCCTAGCCATTTTGTGGTCTTGAACCCGCCTCTGAAGTTACCGCCATCTTGTGATCCGTCATTTTGTGGTTCTGAACCCGCCCCAAAACTGCTGCCATGTTGTTATCTGCCATTTTGTTGTCCTGAACCCGCCTCCAAAGTTACCGCCATATTGTGATCCGCCATTTTGTGGTCCTGAACACATCCTGAAATTGACGCCATCTTGTGGTCAAGCTCTCCCACTACAAAGTATCGTAGTTCCCCACCACAAAGTATCCGTCATGGTCTAAGTATCCGATGTGGCCAGGAACCCCCTGTTTATCTACTCGAACGCATACTTGAATCTATGCTTGTAAAAAATTTATTTAAATTGTGTAGCTATTATTAGATTAAAATAAACTATATCCAACAACAGCACAATAGTAGGCATAAAATATCTACAAAACTTATAAAAAGTTTTTCCAAATTGTGCGGATAGCTTTCGCAGCCATTTTTTTTTGTTGCTAAACTCAAAGATCAAAGTTGATCATAAACAACAACGTTTATTAAAAACCATCTTTAGCGACTAGGGCGAATTGCTAAGTTAACAAACAAAATTGACGCCATATCACACTGAATATCAGCAACGGTTATCAATGTGGCAACGTCGCGCTTATACTAATACAATTGATTATAAAGTTACTAAAGATCCGCAAAATTTCACTTTTCAGATGAATTAGAGTCAGCAGGTTAAAATGAAGTCGCGTCCGCTGCGATAGCGTTCCGAAGATTGGCAACCGTGCCGGACCGGAAACATTTGGTAGCGGGCACACAGTTCACACCAGCAAGAAAGTCTCTAACAAAAGCCATTTTAAATATCGTTCCTCAAGTTTACAACAAACATGAAGGTTGTGGTGCGATCGTGAAGGCAAAGATTCAACCGGATTAGCCTTTTAAAAACTTGCCGCAGATAAAACCCTTGTCTGATTCATCATTTCGTCAGACTGCACAACTGAGTGCTTGTGGTATTGGTATGGAATAAATTCACATTTTTTTCCAAACCGTCACCAAGGTCAAGCAGTTCCTCATGAAGGTGAAGAGAAGGCGACTTCATTTCAAGACAGATGGCATGAAGCAAAAGAGAACAGTACCGGTGGCATTACATGCCTTTGGAATAGGCAATGTTAAGGAGCGGGATGTTGCTGCCATCAACTGATGAAATCCACTCAGTGCCTTTGTTCTTGTGAACTTGGAGACCAGTGGTTTACAGGCAGATTGTGAAATACTTCAAACTGCTATCACCTGTATTCTAACTATATGCTGCCATAAGGAAAAATTTGTGAACAAGCTTCAAATGTCACACGTTTAAAAGTGGTAAGAGGAAAGCTGGTGCACAACAGAGTTGTGTTGTCTCGAATTGAGATCAGTTCAAACAAGCCTGTTGTAAAGAGAATAAAAAATGAGATCTGCTTTTTCTGCACTATTAATTTATTGTTTCTACATCCTATGCGTAAAGGGTACTTAAGGCACAATAAAAAACACCTTTGACAATGCTTTTCGAAAATAAAAATAGTAGATTGTTTTATAAGGATTAAAAGTGATACTTTTTGACGAGTACATTTAAAGTTACGAGTAAAAAAGGCACTTTTGATCTGAATGAAACATACTATTTTTTCTCCAGCCAACAAAAACGTGACAGAGATAAATTCAGAAATTCTAAAAAAAAGAGACCGGTCAAATTGGGAGAATGAATCGCAATATCTGGGTTTGTTTATCAATGAAAAAAATTTTCAACAGTTCAACGAGTGCAGGCATTTGCTTAATAATAATTTTCGAAGAAGATGTACCTGAAGATGTAGCAGAAATGGCACAATAAGTTGCCTTGAACAACTTACTTCCATCAAAATCTCGAGAAACCTATGAATGAGCTTACAAACGTTTCACGAAGTGGTGCGATAAGTAGAAGGTAAAAACATATTCTGAAGCTGTCTTATTGACATATTTTGCTGACTTGGCAAAAAGTTTGAAATCATCCACAATGTGGTCCCATTATTCAATGGTTAAAGCGACGTTGAATGGCAATAAACATCGTACAGAGGTGGAAACATTTTCTAAATTAAGAGCAATCTTTTTTAAAAAAAGCTCCAGACCACACATATTTATTTTATAATAAAAGTAAGTATTTTTAACGTTAATGGAAGATTTATATTTCGTAAATTGTCACTTAAAAATTTACGATATTCAAGAAATTACATAATGTTTACTCGTGAAGATTCTATCGACCAAAACGAAAAAACTAAGGCAATTTACATTTATGGGTGAAAAATATTTGAATCCATCTTAGGCCGAAGAATTTCAATGAACTTTTTATTCGATATCGAGACGGAGTGTGCTGGAGACAAGTAGTGGGCCTTCACAAAAGAAAGTTGGAAAACGCAAATGAATATACTAGGCAAACTCCGCTGAACATATGCTACACTTCTTGTTGATTATGGGGGAAGACATAACTTGCCTGAAGTGATCAATTTTATTTTAATTTAATTGTATTGTAAGAATAGAAGAATGTTACATCATTCAATGCAGGAAAGAATGACATTTCACCCATGTAATTAAATATGGGGTGTCCCATTCGAATAAAATGACTTTTTGGCATGTTTGTATTGACCTAATTCAATTCACTTTTCACACCACCCTGTAGATAATTATCAAGATTGAGATCGAGAAGGATGAAGTGCAATGTTTTGCCTTTCCACTGGCAGAATTTTGCTATTCCATCTTTGTTAGTTCCACTGCAACAATTTTTTTCGTACATAGATGAATTTTGCCAATTTTGACATAAAACAATCTTTATCACCGAAAGTTGACATTTTAGGTTAGAAGTACCTTACATAAAGTTGACCTAAAATTCAACTTGAAATCATAAAAGAAAATAAAATCATAGCCATTACATTAAAAAAAACCAAGTTGTCATCACCTTCCGAAAATTCAGGAAGTGACGCCATTTTAAAAATATTTTAAAACAATAGATCTTGGTTACAAATGGCTGCATACCAAATTCTGATTTTCTCGCTATCACGGTTCTCCAGATATTTCTAATGGGCACTCAGCTAAAGACACCCTGTATACAGTACTGAATAAAGTTAAAAGAGTAAAAATAAGAAGAAGAGTACAACCAACAAGAAATAGAAGGAAGAAAAGACCAGGACTGAAAATTATAATGGAAGATGGGGGAGTGTATGAAGAAGATGAAGAAGAAGGTGTCCAGGAGGAAGGGAACAACAATAGAAGATGCCACAAGATACAAAGAATATGGGAAGAAGGCACAAACTGTAAGTTAAAAATTAATTAGAAAGAGTAGGATTGAAAATGAATTTAAAATAAAAATTGGCTATAAATAGGACATGAATAAGGTATAGTTATTGGAAAGGAAATTAAGATTAGTTTAGAATTGTGTGAATATAATAAATACGATTATGTTCGGAGGAAGAGTTAGTTAAGAACAGTTTTTTTAAAGTAAATCATAATAGATAAGTTAAAATAAATATACAAAATTACCCTTATTTTGGATCACGAATGAGATAAAAATATAAAAATCGGTATATGTCTCATTTGAAAAAAATTGACCTTTGACGATTTTCAAAACTACTATTTTGATACGAATTTTTAAACACTCTTTATAATTTTGCACAAATACTGTTCAAACGGACCCAGTTTAAAATAAAAAAATACATAAACCAAGTAAAAAATGTTTTTGAATAGTTGATAATTCAAATTGGTTTTTGGTCTGCAAACGCCAATTTTGACATAACACATTAAATAAGTCAGAAACAATTGGGGCGAGGTATGTGACATTGTACATAAAATATGCCTAGAATTAGTCGTAGAATATATAGGGTGTTCCATTTAAAATAAGCAAGTTGATACATAATTCCGGTAGAACCGGAAAATCATTAAAAATATTTTGGTTGAATGACCCGCATCGACTTTGGTATGTATGCAAATTTTCAGAATTTTCCTACGTACAGTTTTTCCAAAACAATCGCGGCGGTTCCCGGTGAACCGCACAGTATAGAATCCTATAGAATAAACAGAGTACTAAATCATACAACCTATGAATTAAAAAATATTGGTAGTGACACAATAAGAGGTAAATTTCATGTAAACTTGATATATCCTTTTATTAATAATGATGAATAAATTTCAGAAAATTTAGTTAAGTTGCAAAATAATCATCTGTGTATAAATTTTAATAATTATTCATTTTTATTAACACAAACAGTTAAAGATACGGAATATTTGATTAGTTGATAAGATGTTTGCACAGTTAGTTACATATTTTAAATGGTATTTCTAATTTTTCTCACTTTAATCGGGGGATTTATGCAGTGATTGTATGATGTCATAATTGTAATGTATAATGCCTAGTAGTAAGATAGAAAGATATATCTAGTATGTAAAGAAGATATATCGATTTCTGTGCGTACGTGATCGAGTGAAGTGAAAGTGGGAAAGGGACGCTTTTGGGCAGTAGAGAACGATGGACGTGCTAGAAACGATTAATGTGGAATATTCTTCGCCCATCAGTGAAATAAATGTTGTGGGTTGTAGTTAATTAATCCAGTTATTAATAAAAACGCTGGGCATTGTTGTAAGCCTGCGAAGTAGTGAGCCCGCGAAGTAGTTAGCCTGCGAAGTAGTATTAATAAAAAACAAATAAACCTGCGCTTTTTGTAAGCCCGCAAAAGTGTTGTAAGCCTGCGAAGTAGCGGAAATAATTGAAGACAAAATGGAACGATAAAGAAAAGTTTAGGAAGCAGTCCAGTTTTGAGAGGTCATTTCCCGAGATCCGCACAAGGTCGCACGTATCCGTATACGTCAAATAGTTACCAGGTTAGTTAAGTTAACATATAATATTTGTGTATTAAAAATTAAATAAGATTGTAACAAATTATCAATTTCGCAAAGTAGTGCACGCAACGCTATGTACGATTATATTTGTATTTGTGAGAATTATATTTTTGATTATTTTCTATAAATTAAATTTTGTTAAATCTTAAATCACGTTATTGTCATTAGGAATCCAACCCTTTAGAGATGTTATCAACCAAAGAAGTAAACAAAGAGGGTTCGTGCTCACATTCAATAAAAACAAGTTGAAAATGCAAGGCATTGTCGCAACGAACTTCGTATTATCCAAATATGAAAAAAAAGTAAAATTAATTTTTAATTCCCCCCAAATGCCCTTTTTTTCTTAATTTTTATTTAAAAAAAAACACCCATATTTTTTTCCAATAAATTTTTTAAAAAAAAAAAAAAAAAAAATTTACCAAATAAACTTTTTTTTTTTTTTTTTTTTTTTTTGATTACAATTAATTCCTGGGGTGTTTGTTTTTTTGTTTTTTATTGGGGAAGATAATTTTTCTCCTCTTTTTTAGAAAATTAATTTAAATCAAACCCTTTTTTTTTTTTTGAATTTGTATTTTTTTTTTTTTTTGGAAATAACGCGGAGCGGGGCCTTCTCTTTCCTTTTTTTTAATTTTAATAAAAAAAAAAATTTTATTTTAAAAAACAAAATCGATTGATTTATCAAAAAATAAAGTCCTTCCAAAAAAAAACAAAGGCCCGGAACCAAGAAAAAAAAAACAATTTAAAAAAAAAAAAAATTTATGTAAAAAAAAAACACCAAAATGTGTGTTTTTTTTTAATTATTAAAGAAATTTTTGTTTGTTATTTTGTTTTTCTTATTTATAAAAAAAAAATAAAAAAAAAAAAAAAGAATATAAAACAACAAAAAACTTTAAAATTTTTTTAATTTGTTGAAAAAATTTCTTTACTAATTAAAAAAAAAAAAAAAAAAACAAAAATGTTCATTTTCTCTATCTCTTTTTTTAAAAAATTTTTTAAAAAAATTTTGTGGTAAAAAATTTATTTTGGTGTGTTAAAAAAAACAAAACAAAAAAAAAAAAAAAAAAATAATTAAAAAAAAAAAAAAAAGTTTAAAACATTTTTTTTTTTAGTAGCTTGCAGTTTGATAAAATTTGCATTTTAAAATTATTTTGAAATATATAGTATGTCCCAAAAAGTGTGGCGCATCAAAGTTATGTTTTTCTTATGGAACATCCTGTATTTTATTGCGTTTTTGATTGCCCGTAAAAATAAGGTATACTTTTATAAAGGTTCCCTATACTTAAATACAGAGCGTTCTGAATTACGTCGACTTTTCTTAAAATATGGAGTATTAAAAAAATTCAATATCTTCTAATCCAACAAATCATAACAAATTTACTCTTACGTCTAAATAGTTGGATATTAGATTAATGTATTCCATGATTAAATATTAAACATCTCTTTACAGGGTGTTCAGAATTTACAGGTTAATTATTAGATCATTCAATATGTAATATGAGCCTTATTTTAAATGGAACACCCTGTATTTTATTAATTCATAACGTTAACAAAAAAGTCCTCTTTCGAATGGTATAAGGGTGTCCTATGCCTAAGTGTTACAGTTTTTGCTCAATTTACAATTTTCTTTAAATTAATGGTAGCGAGAGATTTTAAAACAAAAAATGCATACGTAATCTAATCAGTTAATGTCATTTTATGACATTACAGTCTGCTAATAATTGTCTAAAGTCCATAAACAAAAATTTAAACGGTCATCATAATCGTTTTCTGTCAAATGCTGATGTAGTCGAATGTGATACAGATGATAGTGGTTTTTCTTAACCATTCTTCTCACACTCGTTTGACTGATCCCTAAATTATCCAAAAAACATGTAGTACTTGTATTAGGGTTTTCCGTGACAGATGTGACACTTTTCATAATCAAAGTAAGTGTCAAAATGGTCCACTTTTCTTAACTACTTACGAAAAATTAAATTTTTCGTCACTTGTGAGTTTGTTTCGACATTTGTTTTGAAAATCGTAACCATGGTAACATCGGTCACACCCGATTAGAATTTGAATTCGAAATAGGTTTAATTCCTTTTTTAACTTATTTTTTTTAAATATTGTATGTAACATGTAACGAAACATGATTTTTTGTAACTCATGTGATTATCAGACTGTAATGTCTTAAAATGTTATTAACTAATTGAATTACGTATGCATTTTTTGTTTTAAAATCTCTCGCTACCATTAATTTTAAGGAAATTGTAAATTGCGTAAAAACTGTAACACTTAGGCATAGGACACCCTTATATCATTCGAAAGAGGACTTTTTTGTTAACATTATGAAATAATAAAATACAGGGTGTTCCATTTAAAATAAGGCTCATATTACATATTGAATGATCCAATTATTAACCTGTAAATTCTGAACACCCTGTAAAGAGATGTTTAATATTTGATCATGGAATACATTAATCTAATATCCAACTATTTAGACGTAAGAGTAAATTTGTTATGATTTGTTGGATTAGAAGATATTGAATTTTTTTAATACTCCATATTTTAAGAAAAGTCGACAAAACTCAGAACACTCTGTGTTTAGGTATAGGGAACCTTTATAAAAGTA
>JALBCR010000383.1:0-20000 GCA_030710515.1 Abscondita cerata | reverse complement strand
AATTTTTTTGTTATTTTTTTAATATTTCGACAATTAAAAACAATAAAAATCCACCACCACAAAAACTACATTCATTTTTTTTAATTTTTCTATTTTTTATAAATTAAAAAAACTCACCACTTTCTTTCAGAATGGCTTACTATTTTCTGCCAAAGAAGGCGAAGACCATCTCTATTTAAATGAATACCATCCCTGCAAAATGAATATCTTAAAAATGAATATTAAAAATGTGGATTATACCTTTCGAAAAATGCTTCCTCAAAATCCCATTCGATGTCTACAACCGTTATTCGCCCTAAAAACATGGGTATTAATAATCACCTGTACGAAGAATATGTAAAATACTTACGATTTTCTAAACGCTTTAAATACCTATTAAATTTTGTTACAATTAATAGTTGCGTTGTGGTTGCGCTGGGGAAACGTGGTATCGTTATCAAGACGATGTTGGTGACGTGCTGCATGGGTTTTATAGTGCCCATTAGCATTTCAAAGTGGTTCCTCATCGTGAAGAACGAATGATTCTGCAAAAACATTTTTTAGTATACGTACATACAATGTTTAAATTGTTTTACCCTCAAGACATTGTTGGCTCCTATGCATAGGAACACTACTGATGCCAAACTGTAGGAAAGAATTGAGTTTTTTATTCGGGCCACTCTTTTTTGTAGTTGGGAAATCGTTTGCCCGCCGATGGTTAATTCTTGGCTTCGTCTTGATCGATTTTCGATTGTTTTCATTTGGTTGGTATTATGTTGCAGCACATCCGTCAACAGTCTTCTTAAAAAGGGAGTCCCCCAAAAATTGGACTTCTTTCTAAAAATGACATAGGTTAAGCCACTTAAATAACATATGGAAATACAATGTTACTTACTTCTCTAATAAACAGCATTGTTAAAACCTCCTCACAAATCAAACTAATATGCTCGGTAATGTGCAATTTGTTTTTATACAGGCAGACGCTAATTACACTTATCCACCCCACTACTACAAACCTAGATATTGGCGGAGACCCAATATGAACCCGATTTTATTACATGATGGTTTTAAGTAATTTCCATTAATTTCTTGTCTAAAACTTTTTATATCGAAGGCGAAAGTATAATATTGATCGAAATTATTGTTTTAATTTATATTACATTTCGCATTCATATCACTTCTTTTATTTGAGTTCCATCTTGAAATAAAACAATTTTATTTTTGGAAGAAATGCTTGGAACCTGAAGTCAATTAACTCACAATTTTTTGTGAATTTTACCGATTCTTATTTAATCGTGTTAAAACTGTGATGATAAAGACGAATCCTGTAGATTGGTGAAAGAAAAGTATATTATGATACCAGTTTTATAAGTTCTGACACGAACATGATTAGGACTATAGTAGAAATTATTTTTAAAATCTTTTTCAATATAACCCTTTTATTTTATTATTTAAACTTGATTCAAGTGCATGATTATAAAACAGTCATCAGCAAAAATATTCTGAAATAATTAAAACCATTTAAAATCGGTTCGACTTTAAATGTAAATGTTTCGAATTAGTTTAATAACAATAATACTAAATATTTACTCACATCAAACGATTATTTTACAATCTTTCCTGAAAGCATAAAGAAGTAATTCGTTCCTTATTCGACCTTTTAAAATTGACTTATAATAGAAAAGTTAATTCTGTGATGTTAGGATAATGAAACTGATTTTATGCTTCTTATATTAAATTATCAGTAATTTTAAAGTGATTCAACGTATTTCAAAATAATTATTTGCTAGATGTTCCTGTGGTTCGGGTCTTCTCATAGGAATTATTTGGATCTTAGTTAATAAGACACCGTATGCTTAATTCATGTCGACGTTTCGACTGGTTGTTGTCTAGTCTTTATGAAGACAATCAAAAGAAAAAGGTGCATTGTCATTAACTCATTTATAGTTCCTCTTTGGTCCAAACTAGTCATTAAAAATTATAATTAGTAGATACAACCACCAAAAGAGTGGTATTTGTTATAAAAAATTTGTAAAAAGGACAATACAGAATAAATAAGAAGTAAATAAAATGTGTATAACAGTCAACATGTACACGTACAATAAATTTAAAAATATGAATGTGAATGTGAATATGTCACTAGTAACGAAAAATTGAAATTCCGCCTTGTAATATACACAATGAATGTCTTAATTTCAGTCTCAATTAAAAGTTTTACTTATTAAGTTTTTTTTTAAAAGTTTTTTTATTAAAAACTTAAACTGAAACATTTTTGAATAGCATTAGTAACCACAATTAGGTACTATTGTTACATGCAATCAAGAAATTAACAAAACATTGTTTTTAAATGGCATTTTCTGTATTTAATGCGTTTTGTTTTAATTCATCTCATCTATTAATTTCTATCGCTTGTGGTGTTGATCATCTAGTTTTTATCAAACATTCTGTTATAGTATAAGTTTTCAATAATTATTTCGAAAACACTGTTGAGAGAATATATTTGCAGGTATTCCCACACAGATTATATTTTCAAAAACTACACAAAACTAAATTGGTTAAGTAAATAACTAACACCCCCGGTAAGGATTAGTATTAGCATATTTCCTTTCTTTGCAAAATGCGCTTTTATTGTCTTAATCCGTTATGGTCGTATTTGTATTTGAATATATTTCAAGGAAAATCCATTAGTTTTTATTCCTTTTATTACCTATTACAATAGCAAAGATTTCGTTAAAACTAAAAAGGATGTACATTCGTTTCTTATATTTAAATCTGAGTATAATACTTATGCACGTTCAAAAACAAAAATTTCAACAAATTATAGAGAAGTGTTAGTATTCATTCAACTGTGTGCTAGTACGAACCATAGTTTTATGAATTTTGTATGTCCGAGTGACTGCGATTCGGTGAGTTTTTGTTGGTTTGTTGTGCGAACATTTTTTTAATAATATTTGGAATTTAGTTTCAATTTGTCTGATAATTTTTATCACTTATTATTAAAATGGAGGATCGGGTGGATTATATTCAGATTTTAGGCAATTTTTTTGTTTCGTTACTTTGGACGCCTTCGTTGGCTCCTTTGAAATTAAAAAAATTAAAGTTAAATAATGATATAGTACGCAAGTCGGCTTCGCTTTGTTTCGGGAATGATGATCGAAAATCACAATTTTTCATTTTGGGTTTTATTAAACGAAATAGATTAAACATTATTCAATACATTTCAAATAATTTGGCAAATAATGTAAGGGAGAGCGAAGACGTTTTGTATCAAAATGTACTTGACGTGAAATGTAATGATGATGTAGACAGTGAGATTGATATAAACGAAGGTAATTGTGTTCATATTGTAGACGGTACCAAACGTGGTAGATTAGAAAAACCATTTAATGATTTGCCTGGTAGCAAAAATTTTAGGATCAAGTTTAGCTATATTTTTAGTTCCAAGTTCACGTTTCAAAAGTATTATTCCTATTTTTTATGTAAAGCAATTTTTACATTTTATTCTGTTTGTGCGCTTAACGTAGCTAGCAAAAGAATAAACTATAGTAGCCAAGTGGCCGTTGTGTACTTAAATTGTGTATATAGTACTTGTCGAAAATTTATTTGCAAATTATATTATCACGAAATTTCGTCAGATGGTTTTATTCGGGGCAGTTTTGAAATTAAGGGAGAAATTAATCATGACGGAAGGTTATTAAACGGAAACAATATAGAGGTCTCGCGCGGGTTATTGCCAAGAAACAGTTAGAAAATATTTCCCCATTAAAATTTAAGCAAATAAAAACGTTAGAAGCAAATCCAGATTTATTAAAATTAAATACGATACATGATGTTCCTACACATGATGTATCTAAGAAAATTAAATCAGAAAGTAATGTTGAAAACGATCTATCACAGGATGATTTGTCTGCTGTCCTCTTAATGTACAAAAACCAAAAGGAATTATATATAAGACATTTGCATTTCTATAACTCATCTTCTATAGCAATATATTTATATTTAGATTGGATCGATACATTATGTAACGAATTGTTCCAAAAACTAAAAATTTGACTTTGTATTTAGACTGTACGGGTTCAATAATTAGGAAATTTAGTGCAGATAGTAAAAGAATATTTTACTATGCCGGTGTTATACAATACCCGGTTAATAACGACAAGTCTATTATTTTACCATTGATTGAAATGATATCGAATTCACATACTTCACAGGAGATATCATTATGGCTTTTCAGCAATGCCAACTTGAAAGTGTTACCATTTAACAGCGTTGTCATAGACTTTAGTTGGGCCCTCTTAAATGCTGTTATATCGGTTTTTGTAAAATGTCAGTTTTAGAATATTTAAATAACATTCATAATTTCCTAAAAAATGAAACTTTAGAGGAATATCGTAATACTATCACTGTTCATATATGTTGCGCACATTACGTAAAAATAATAGCAACTGATGCTAAAAGGCAGCAGGCAACAACAAAGACCTTAAGAAATTTTTAATAGGTGCATTTGTAAATAACATGATGTTATCAAAAGTATATGACAATTGCAAAAAGTCATTTTCAGATTTTGCGTTAATTTTACAGAGTCAATATTTAACAGATAGGTAAAAGCAGCAATTGATAGGTTAACTTGCGCGTCTTGTATTGCTGAAGATAGTGTACTGAAGAAAATTTAGCAAATGTTGATAATGACGAAAACATTAATTTAAAAGTTTATATACTCAGAGTCCGTTTTATATAGAATTTCTACACATCAAAGACTCAATAGCAGAGAATATTAGGGATGAGGACTCTACTTTAGAATTAAACAACATTATCAAAGTACATGCCTTATCTTCCGTTATGGGGTGGGTTATTAGTCAATCATGAATCAAAGGACGTTTTGTCAAATAGTTTAGTTGAATCTTGGTTTAACGTAGTAAAAAATTCCATTTTAGAGAAACATACAAATATGAAATGTACTAGATTCATCGAAAAGATGCGGGATCATCTGAAATGTGTAGAAAAGGAATTAAAATTTAATTTATTAAGTATCAGACCTCGAAAACGAAAACTTCTTCAGGAATTGCAATCAACTGAAGAAACGTGGCGAAAAAACCTTCACGAAAAATACCCATCTTCGTCAAAGGCAACAGTTTATTAAAAAGCGGACGTAGAAACGAAATTGGAAAGGTCTGTAGTATTAACAAACTCAGCGAATAACCGCAATTATTTTGAAAACGGAATTTTTAAGTATCATTTGTTTTTAAAGAATGGACCGTCAAGTACCAGGGAATTTATAGGACATTACAACTTTTCCAATTTTTGGTATAATGATTTAGAATACTCAGATTTTTGTACACTAAATCCAACCCAATGGGTAGCATCGTTCATAATAGACTTATTTGCCCGTTTAGTTATTATGAATAATGAAAATTATGTTGCTATAATATCGACAACACACGAAAATCTTTTTCCATCGAACATTAGTTTAGAATCATTAAAATGTCTTCCTTCTGAGAAGATTATTTTTGCCAGTTATTCGTGATAGTCATTGGTTTTGCTTGTTATTGACGGTAAAAATAATGAATTTTACATTTTAAATAGCGGTTCTAGTTTTCGAAATGCTACATATTTTAATTTGTTTAAAAAATATTAATTAATTTTAATATAGACACTAAGTTATGGAAACAAAAAATGTGAAGTGCCCTAAACAAAAGATGGTCACAGTTGTGGTGTTTTTGTTATGGGGTTTATAGAAAACATTATTTCTAACCACGGAACATACGTGTACGATATCAACTTCGATCCGGATAATTACCGTATTTACGCGCAAAATTTACTTTTGAGTAGCTCCAACGCAGTTGAAAATAATTGCGAATATTGCAGTAGGACTGGAAATGCTACATTCACTTCTTCTTGGTTTCAATGTATCAATTGTAAGACTTGGACTAACTTAAAAGACAATACTCAATTAGAGAACAATATTTGTTGTGGGGACGTAAGGACAGGCACAGAAACTTATTGGGTTGGGTGTGATATTTGCAAGCGGTGGGTACATTACAACTGTATACAACATGCTGAAGTTAATCCTGAAGCGTATACAACTAGACCATTTAAATGTAGAATATGTGTTGACATTCCTTCACACATGCTATGATCTAGTGTTTTTGTGTCTCATAGGGAGTACAACCGTGTTTTTCAAAATTTGATAGGAGAGGCGTTGTTATAAATATAACAGTCACCCGCTTGAAAGGGTTTACGTCTCATAGGGAGTACACACCGTGTTTTTCAAAATTTGATAGGAGAGGCGTTGTTATAAATATAACAGTCACCCGCTTGAAAGGGTTTACGTCTCATGGGAAGTACACCGTGTTTTTAATCAAAATTTTAGGCTTGTAAACCATCAGTTTCTGACAAGAGACAAACTGCCTTCTAAGGTTTCCGTGTGGAAAAAAATTAAAAAACCTAAAAAAATGCATGAAGTTTTTCTATACGTTTAAATTTTTGTATTGGTAGATTTTTTTATTGTTTTTATTTGTTCAAACATTAAAAATAAAATAACAAAAAAAGGATGTTTTTCTATGCATTAAAATTTTTGTGGTGGTGGATTTTTTATTGTTTTTATTTGTTCAAACATTAAAAATAAAATAACAAAAAAAGGATGTTTTTCTATGCATTAAAATTTTTGTGGTGGTGGATTTTTATTGTTTTTATTTGTCTAAATATTAAAAAAAAATTAAAATAAATAAAATGCATGAAGTTTTTCTATACGTTTAAATTTTTGTATTGGTAGATTTTTATTATTGTGTGCATAAAATTAATATTTAAAAATAATAAAAATAAATGCATGGCTTTACAGGTGGTGGAACTAATACAGTTGCATAGTTGACATTGCAACAACTTTTAAATTATTGATATTGTTTGCTGTTAATTTTAGAATTGGCAAACTTTAATAATGGTTTAGAAGATTGCATAAATCTACAATCTCTATGTATACCCAATTATGAATGTCTTTGTTTTCTAAAATTATGAAAAAAAATACATTAAAAATTTAGAAGAATTCTGCAATTGATACGTTTTTCAATTGGAATATTTTGCTTTCTAAAATTAATAATCTCAGTTTGACCTTCTAAGTATGTGATTTCTAATAATTAGTAAATCGCGTATCATTAACTAAGCTTTGAAGATAGTTATTTTACAATAAAATTTACGTCAAGTAAATTAAGTAATTACTTCATAATCTACAAAAATATTGGTGGTATGTTAATTTCTTTTATGTGCATCTCAGGGTCATTTAAACCTTTATGCTAATAACATAATCATTTTCAAACTTTGACGACGATTTATTTTCTTTAACGAAAAACAGCATCGTAATTATTTGATATTGTATTTAATATGCTTTTATTTATTAGTCTTTAAAATATAAATAAAAAAAGGGTATTTTTTGAAATAGACGGTTTTTTCGACGAGGCCGCGGAGCGATGCATTTGCATTTATGTAGTCCAACTTTGACGACGATTTATTTTCTTTAACGAAAAAAAAAAAAAAAAAAAACAGCATCGTAATTATTTGATATTGTATTTAATATGCTTTTATTTATTAGTCTTTAAAATATAAATAAAAAAAAAGGGTATTTTTGAAATAGACGGTTTTTTCGACGAGGCCGCGGAGCGATGCATTTGCATTTATGTAGTCCAACTTTGACGACGATTTATTTTCTTTAACGAAAAACAGCATCGTAATTATTTGATATTGTATTTATTATACTTTTATTTATTAGTGTTTAAAATATAAATAAAAAAAAGGGTATTTTTGAAATAGACGGTTTTTTCGACGAGGCCGCGGAGCGATGCATTTGCATTTATGTAGTCCAACTTTGACGACGATTTATTTTCTTTAACGAAAAACAGCATCGTAATTATTTGATATTGTATTTATTATGCTTTTATTTATTAGTCTTTAAAATATAAATAAAAAAAAGGGTATTTTTGAAATAGACGGTTTTTTCGACGAGGCCGCGGAGCGATGCATTTGCATTTATGTAGTCCAACTTTGACGACGATTTATTTTCTTTAACGAAAAACAGCATCGTAATTATTTGATATTGTATTTAATATGCTTTTATTTATTAGTCTTTAAAATATAAATAAAAAAAAAGGGTATTTTTGAAATAGACGGTTTTTTCGACGAGGCCGCGGAGCGATGCATTTGCATTTATGTAGTCCAACTTTGACGACGATTTATTTTCTTTAACGAAAAACAGCATCGTAATTATTTGATATTGTATTTAATATGCTTTTATTTATTAGTGTTTAAAATATAAATAAAAAAAAGGGTATTTTTGAAATAGACGGTTTTTTCGACGAGGCCGCGGAGCGATGCATTTGCATTTATGTAGTCCAACTTTGACGACGATTTATTTTCTTTAACGAAAAACAGCATCGTAATTATTTGATATTGTATTTAATATGCTTTTATTTATTAGTCTTTAAAATATAAATAAAAAAAAGGGTATTTTTGAAATAGACGGTTTTTTCGACGAGGCCGCGGAGCGATGCATTTGCATTTATGTAGTCCAACTTTGACGACGATTTATTTTCTTTAACGAAAAACAGCATCGTAATTATTTGATATTGTATTTAATATGCTTTTATTTATTAGTGTTTAAAATATAAATAAAAAAAAGGGTATTTTTTGAAATAGACGGTTTTTTCGACGAGGCCGCGGAGCGATGCATTTGCATTTATGTAGTCCAACTTTGACGACGATTTATTTTCTTTAACGAAAAACAGCATCGTAATTATTTGATATTGTATTTAATATGCTTTTATTTATTAGTCTTTAAAATATAAATAAAAAAAGGGTATTTTTGAAATAGACGGTTTTTCGACGAGGCCGCGGAGCGATGCATTTGCATTTATGTAGTCCAACTTTGACGACGATTTATTTTCTTTAACGAAAACAGCATCGTAATTATTTGATATTGTATTTAATATGCTTTTATTTATTAGTGTTTAAATATAAATAAAAAAAAAAGGGTATTTTTGAAATAGACGGTTTTTTCGACGAGGCCGCGGAGCGATGCATTTGCATTTATGTAGTCCAACTTTGACGACGATTTATTTTCTTTAACGAAAAACAGCATCGTAATTATTTGATATTGTATTTATTATGCTTTTATTTATTAGTCTTTAAAATATAAATAAAAAAAAAGGGTATTTTTTGAAATAGACGGTTTTTTCGACGAGGCCGCGGAGCGATGCATTTGCATTTATGTAGTCCAACTTTGACGACGATTTATTTTCTTTAACGAAAAACAGCATCGTAATTATTTGATATTGTATTTATTATACTTTTATTTATTAGTCTTTAAAATATAAATTTAATAAAACGGGTACTTTTTGAAGTTGACAGTTTTTGGATGAGCTCGCGAATCGATACACATCTATGTTTAGTTGTTCGCATACCGGCTGGCTCAGCTAATCGTCGCTAACTATAATCGTCGCTAACTTCACCGACCTTAATTATGTAACCACTTCTATCATATGTAACCACAGTATACGTATACAATAACCTTGTGTAACAAGAACTACTTATAGAGAAAAAATTAAAATTTTTTGCTTTCAGACCCAGTCCTTGTATTTATTGTGTGTACTAAGCTGTAACAAAAATTATTTTTCTGGTATTAAACAAATTTAGCTTATCATACACAAAATGTAAATTTGAATTTAATTTTTACATTGTTAACATTTATTTTGTTTATTTCTCACATTAATTGCGCGTTGCCAACTTGATAAAATCTAAACTAAATTTAAACATCATATACCAAGTGAACCAAATTATAAATGGGGCAAATTTTTGTCAATATAACCATTTCAGTTAGTTAAAAAACCTTTGTATTGTTTGAAAAATTTTAAGTATTTTTCAATTATGATTTCAATGCCGACAGAGAGCTTCAACTTCAATAATATTAATTATGGGTCTGTTTTTTCAGAAAGTGTAACTGCAACATTAGATTTAACATTTTTATCTGTTTAGATGTATATATTAGCATTAGCACATAGTAAGTATTATTGGTAGTTTTAAAATCCCCATAAAACTTGTTTTTAAAATAATATTTTGTTTATTTATTTTAACGCCATCTATTATAAAATAATAATTGTCCCTACTAAGTATTGAACTACATCCTTGAAGTGGCGTACACTTTAAATAAAATTGGTTGCATAATAGTAGAAATACATCATCTCCTGCGGAATGTATAGGGCCCAATTGATTCTATATTTGCATATGAACTTCGCGAGGTTGCCGATAGGTGGCGATACGTGTTACATTATTATGATATTTTAGTTTCCTGTTATTTTCACACCTAACACTCAATTTAAAATTAAAGATTAATTCAAACAAACTGAATAGTATATCCTAGTAATATTTATACAAATGAAATATTAAAAACTTTATAAAAATCTATTTTTAAATTATTGCGTTGTTTCGTCGTGTGATAACATTATTTCGCGATGATATTCAATCAATGACGAAACCGGAAAGCCAACGCATAACGCCATCTATAGGTGACTGAAGGAAACACTAACACGTATAGAGAATCTACTGCTTGTATCTATGGGACGTCTTACATTCCGGGGAGATGATGTATTTCTCATAATAGTAATTTATGAAACAAAATAACGTTAGGATGGTTGTAAGGTAGCGAGAGAATAGTTTCAGAACAAGCGCCAGCGAGTTCTTTAAAATGATCTAGTAATGTTTAAATTTATTTAATGAAATTCTTTCATAGAAACGATAGAAAGTCTATAATCGTACTTATAATTGCAAACGGGTTTGTATTTATTAAAAAAGCGACGCCGAAGATAAAGCGTTTTTAGGTTGACAGTTTTTCTAATCAAATTGCTAAAAAAACAGATTGTTATGTATTGTTATAAGCGAGACGCGCGATACAAAACGGCATACTCATTAATTTTACACTCATTCTAACTTATTAAATAATAAACGTATTTCAATAAAGTGTATTTTTTTATATAAATTATTATTTCCACTCGAACCGAGTCATTACACAAAATGAAGATCACTCATTTAATTTTTCGCTGTCGAAACGTGGTCGAAACAAGTAGTTAATTTAACATTTTGTCGTTATGGTTATATCCCAATCAAAATGTACAGGGTGGGCAAATAAGCGAGGTAAGCGGCTCTTTCTCAGAAACAAATGATCGTAGAGAGTTACGGTAAAAAATTTATAGGTAAAGTGGGCAAGGGAAAACTCTGGAATTATGTTTAAGTTTTCTAGATGGCCGCCAGTGGGCGTTTCCGCCATCTTGAATTACATAAAGTTACGTTTCTCGCGATTTTCCCCAATAAGAATGTAACAAAAAGTATTTGCGTTTTAATGTTAACCTAAAGTCAAACATTTTTGTCCAACCAATGTTTCTCTATCTTTCGAAATAAAGTGGTGGGGGTATTTGAATGTTGTTTTAAATAAATGCCTGTAACTTCGAAACGGCTTCATGGATTTGGATAAATTTAGTATCATTGAAAAGAGCATTTCTTGAACTTTTAGGTTTCTCGTAATTATAACAGTTGTGATTTACACGGCCGCCAATAGAAGGCGTTATTCGATATTATAACCAAAATATTAGATTTTTTCAAAAATTTAAATGCGATGATATAACTTTTTTAGACCATATAATAGACAAATGACCAACCAATAAGCCTGCGCAAACCGCATCTTAATATCTTTTTCTTAACTCAAATTATTAAAAAAATACTAAACCAGGAAAATTCATATATACCCATTTAAAAATGCATCGGTTGCTTTCGATTAGAAGGCAAGTAGTAAGGCCATGGAAATAAAAAACAACTTCTGTCAAAAATATTCCCAAGTAACGTCAAATTTTGTCACACGCAGTCTAATATTGTTGATTGCGTATAATTTGAGTACTATTTAATCAAAATGCCTTTCACAAATAATAAAGCCGTTGATATGATTGCGAGTTATTTCGAGTGAGTTTCCAAATGCAGCTATAGCTGCAAGACAGTACGCGGCACGGTATCCAGATCGTCGTCATTACGGGAGAAGAATGTTTTCGCGCTTGGTACAACGATTACGCGATACTGGAAGTTTTTGTCGTCCTCAACGTCGCAGGCGTCGCAATGGAAGGACCGAAAACATTATCAATGTCTTGGCTTACATAGAATTTGATAGACATGTAGGAACTAGAACATTGTCTCTAGACTTGGGAATAGTATGAACAACTGTTAGAAATATTTTGAAAGATTATAGGTAAATAATTATCTTATTCCAAGTATCTTGGCACATACTCTCAAATGTATACACAATTCAGTGTTATTCTGATTATATTATTTTTACGCATATGTTGTTTTTTACTTTTAGACTACATCCTTACCACATAGCCTTGCACCAGGCGCTAAATGAACAAGATTTCGATAATAGATTAAATTATTGTCAATGAATGCTAGGCATGCTTGAGGAAAACAGAAATTTCTTAACGGAAATTCTCTGGACCGACGAGGCTACCTTTAGTAGTGATGGTAGAGTAAACCGTCATAATATGCATTATTGGTCCGCTGAAAATCCGCATTGGTTAATAGAAGTGCAACACCAGGGACGCTGGAGCCTAAATGTGTGGTGCGGTATCATTAGGTACAGAATTATTGACCTTATTTTTTGAACAAGCTTTAACTGGTAACCGCTTCTTAGAGTTTTTGATCAACGACTTGCCAATTTTGTTGGAAGATGTGCCACTGGAAACTAGGAGAACTATGTTTCTGCAATTAGATGGTTGTGCGGCACATTATTCAATTAATGTCCATAACCATATTAACGCTCGAGACCTTTCGACAACGCTGGCAAGATCTTCCGACTTGACATGTCTGGATTTCTACTTGTGGGGACGCTTAAAAAACATTGTTTTTCAAACTCCACCAACAACACGAATGGATATCGAAAACAGAATTCGAAACTCAATCCGTCAACTGTCAGCGGCAGAAATCGAAGCTGCGGTTTTGTCGACTCAAGAAAGACTGGAACAATGTGTGGAATATGACGGAAGGCAATTTGAACACAGAAGGCATTAATCGTTTTTCAAAATCAGTCCTTTTCAGGACCACATCTTTATTTAAAAGAAAAATCGTTTACGGGTGACTTAAATTTACAGTACTAAATAAACTGAGATTTCTCGTGAATATTTTTGAGAGGAGTTGTCTTTTCTTTCCATGGCCTACTACTTGCCTTCTTATCGAAAGCAACCGATGCATTTTTAAATAGGTATATATGAATTTTCCTGGTTTAGTATTTTTTTTAAATAATTTGAGTTAGGAAATAGTATATTATGATACGAGTTTCATAAGAAGCATTTTGGCGCACGCACGGGTTTAGGGCACGACGAGCGCAGCGAGGAGTGCCATAAAGAAGTAAGTGCGACAAAATGCCTTATAAACGAGATATCATATAGTATTTTTCTACTTTGCGTTTTGGGCTTTGTAAAATATAAATAACTTTAAAAAATTTTTATCACTAAGGTTGTCACTGTTGGCAACACTTTTTCAATTAAAGGCGGCTATGGTTATAAATATATTCGAAGCGTCAGTATAATTTTTCTGTAGAGTTAATTATAAATTTTATTCGTGTAAAGAAGTTGTTAAATATGGAAGATGATTTAGAAAGTACTCCTCCTGAAATACGAGAAATCGCACAAAACACAATGGAAAATTTGCTTCCAGTAAAGTCGCGCTCAACTTATGAAAAAATTTTACGGAATTTGAGAAATGGCGCAAAGAGAATAACATTTCGACGATTTCTGAAAACGTCATGCTGGCATATTTTGAGTTAAAACGGCAAAAATACAAAGCATCCAGCTTATGGAGTCTTTATTCTCAATTAAAGTCGTGTATAAACATCCATTTAAATCATGACATTTCGAATTATTACAAATTAAAAGCTCTTCTAAAACGGTGTTCAGAAGGATACACTCCGAAAAATCCAAAATTTTAGAAGAATTCGAAATTAGTAAATTTATTAACGAAGCAGAAGACAAAATTTATTTGGCAATGAAAGTAAGTATAATTGTATTATTAGAAAGTGTATAAATTATGACGATTTCAAATTAGTAAAAATAATAACTAAATGAATAACTACATACTACATAAATAACTATACTCTTAATAACTACTTCTAAAAACTACATAAATAACTATACTTCTAAAAACTACATAAATAACTATACTCCTAATAACTATTTCTAAAACTACATAAATAACTACTTCTATAACTACCGATATAAATAGTAAAGGCAGCAATTGCACCAAACTCAGTTAAATTTAACTGTGGTTTAAAACAATCATTACTCCCTTAAATGAATCGAGTTTGGTGCAACTGACCCTAAATAAAACGAATTTTATGAATTTTAGGTCATCTTGATAATGGGATACAGCGGGGCCTGTAGGCGTGATGAGCTCACAAACATGTCCACTGATGACGTTAAATTACAGTCCGACACCATTATAGTCTCCATACCAACAACAAAAACAACTTGTCCAGAGAATTTGTTATTACTGAAAAAAATGGATTACATTAATTAATGCTTATGTTGCTCTAAGACCCACCAACACCACACACAAGCGATTTTTTTTGACATATAGAAATGGACGTTGCATTAATAACCCTATTGAATTAACACAATGGGCAAAGTCTCAAAAGAAATTGCCATTTTTCTTAAACTGCCCCATCCACAACTTTATACGGGCCACTGTTTTAGGAGGTCGAGTGCCACTCAGTTGGCCAATAAGGGTGGAGACTTGCTGAGCCTCAAACGTCACGGTGGATGGAAATCGTCTGCTGTGGCTGAAGGGTATGTCGAGTCGACCCTAAGTAAGAAAATTGAAGTGGCAGAAATGCTTAGGCCTTGTGCAAACCCACCTTCTTGTTCCACTTCAGATAATAGTTTTAATTTGCCAAGTTCTTCGACACAGAATCCTCTTATTGACATCACCACAACTAATGCAAATACTCAAAACATTGTTACTGCCAATGAGAGTGTTCCGGTGTTGTAATTCATGCAAAAGATTCTTCGTCAGTGACCGTTAACGTCTCCTATAATAATTGTAATTTTTATAGTCATAATAATTGAGTTCTAGTTTGTTGTTTACTTGTTTTAAAATAAAAACTATATCTGAAATCTTCCTTTATGACAGAACAAAATTAAGACCTACAGAATAATAAACATAATAGAATTTAGAACCATGTGAATGTGCACTTTGACAACGATACCCGGTATCCCCACCATTGTGTCGGCGCAGAATTCAAATTAGTCGTCTTTAAAAACACATTACTAATCCCTAATCAAATTATTAGACGCACCTTACTTTTGAAACTTACTGATCTTGAACATACTTCTTTATTCTTCACTTACAATATTATAATATTAAATTACATTACACAAATTTTCACAAAAGAATAATTTTAGATGTAATTAAATGTACATACTTGGAATCTTGAATTTACCAATCAAAACACCCATATTTGTATTAAAGTCATGCTTTCAATAATACATATATAAAATAATAATTACACAGAATTTGTTTCTTGTAAACGTGCCAATGGAGTTTCATGCCGTAAGGACAACAAGAGTTCAACTATTTCCAAAAACGTTGGCATTCTTTGAGCCCAAGATTCCAATAACCACCGAACTTATGGTATCTTTATTACAAACGTTAAAATGTTTCCAGAGCTTTGTTTTCTTTTTGAATGTTAACCGAACAACAAAGTGGCCCGTAACAAGTAACAATCTTTGTAGGGTTACAAAGAATCTTTTTGTTCGTGCCGAAGGTAACATCCACTTCAAAGTGTTGTGCTCTAGTTTTATGTACTGTAAAAGAAAACAAAATTACAATGTTATAGGGTGAGGCTCTTGAGTTTATTTATGTCAGTAACATAATATATTTAACTTCGCCAATTTTATCAAAAGCAAATCTGATATAACAAATAAAGGTAGTACTTACCGTCTATACAGGGTGTTTCTAAGTAATCTAAAATATTATATGGGGCGCTTGTCCTCAATTTAAGACGAAAAGTTCATATAAACATGTATGATAAGTCTTGTCGTTAATGAGATACAGGGTGTTTTATTATTTTATTATGTAGCTTAGTAAACGTATCTGAACATGGTAAACGATTATTAGGATAACGCTGGGCATACATACGTCTAGCCTCTAAGGCATTACCATTTGCTAATCCATACAAAAAGTGCATATTAGCCATTTCGGCATTAGTAAAACACAGGCATCGTTGTTAACTTAACACAAAAGATCGTATTATTAACAATTTATTGTTCGTTGTTTGCGTTAGTTTTAGGTTTGACACAGTTGTCAACGTTATTCCAAAGGCCACTTAGAATAAGCATGTTTTTCGAAAACCAGTAGCGTCACCAGGAAAAATTAATTTCAAATACAATCAGAGCTGATTTATTATAAACAATTTAACACTCTGTATCTCATTAACGACAAGACTTATCACACATGTTTATATGAACTTTTCGTCTTAAAATTGAGTAACGAAACGCCCCATATAATATTTTAGATTACTTAGGAAACACCCTGTATACTTTACTACGAAAATAATTAAACAATGTTTATAGTGTTGCTTAAAATTGGAATTTCAACTTAGTTTTATTCCATTGAGGTTATGCTAAACATTTCTAAATATGCGATTAAAATTAAATGACATTAAGCCACTATTGCCAACTAAAAGAAAATTTTCACCGTTTTAGTGTAATTTTTATGAAACCGTATTTATTTTATGAAACGCGTTTGCGTATCATAAAACTACAATATGAACGCAAAGTAGAAAAAGATATTAAGATGCGGTTTGAGCAGGTTCATTGGATGGTCATTTGTCTATTATCTGGTCTAAAAAATGTATATCATTGCATTTAAATTTTTGATAAAATCTAATATTTTGGATATAATATCGAATAACGCCCTCTATCGGCGGCCGTGTAGGTCACAACTGTCATAAAGAAGAGAAATCTAAAAGCCCAAGAAATGCTCTTTTCAATGATACCAAATTTATCCAAATCCATTAAGCCGTTTCGAAGTTACAGGCATTAATTTAAACAACATTCAAATACCCCCACCACTTTATTACGAAATATAGAGAAAAATTGGTTTGACAAAAATATTCGACTTTAAGTTAACACTAAATCGCAAATACTTTTTGTTACATTCATTGGGAAAAATCGCGAGAAACGTAACTTTATGTAATTCAATATGGCGGAAACGCCCACTGGCGGCGATCTTGAAAACTTAAACATAATTCCAGCATTTTACCTTGCCTACTTTACCTATCAAATTTGTTACTACGTAACTCTCTACGATCATTAGTTTCTGAGATACAGCCGCTTACCTCGCTTATTTGCCCACCGGTACATATGGGGTCGAACAAAATTAAGGAATCTATAAAATTCTGAAATTGGATAGTTAAATACAATTAAATACGATTAAGATTAAAAAACCTTCTCCAAATGACCTGTAATTCAAAAAAATTGCAAATTTCTACAATGTTTAATTGTTTAAATTTAAACTTCTTTAAATAAAAAAATATAAGAAATGTTTGAAACAAAAGTTGTAGTTTTAGATCTTAATTACAACTTTTGTTTAGAAATCTTTCTAATATCTCAATTTGATGGCAAAAATACAGTGGATTTTCAAAAAGTATTTTTTGACTACTGCGCATGCAATATTTCGATCATTCACTCTTTGTTTAACAATATCAGATAGAAATATAGTACTGATAATTACTAAATCAATATTATTTATTACAGAAGCCCTAAATTTTAATGAATAACATCTTATAAAGATTTGATGTATTTTTCATAGCTAAAATTAACTTTGAAATTAAGCTTTGTGGGTTTATCTTATTTCTGCAAATTTTTTGCTCATAATTATTTTAATAAAAAATAAAATGATTCTTTTGCAAACTTTTTCTAATACCTATTTTTTCATCTTATTAAAACCAAACCGGGCTCGTTTACAATGGGAAAATATATCAACTTGTGACGGTAATATTTTGCATGCTCCGTTTACGCGGGCTTTTCGTTGTGTCGACTTACGATAGACGGCGCCCCACTCATTGCTCCCTCTATTGCGTGTGTGTTAGGCGCGCAGCCGATTTCAGATCACTTTTCTTCCGGTAACTGTTGGTGGTCGAACTGGCCTGATATTTGCTGTTATGGCTGTCATCATGGGGTAATTATTCACTGAAATTTCATTACCATCGGTGCTAACCGACATTTCTTCTAGCCGTTGATGGTATAGCAGACCTCGGGAAGCACTTCAGACGGATATTTTTGTCCGATATTCACGTCCGGTCACCGTGCAAGTTTTCTTCACCACGGTAAAGGCTTATCGTAACACATGTTCGTTCTTCTTCTTTTTGTAGACGACTTTGGGGCCTCCGGACTACCCTTTCGTTTTACTCTCCGTCTCTATGTCTACGTACAACGTCTCATAAATAATCCTGGTGATGCTGTAACATTCACGTCTGGTGGAGAGACAACGAGCCCGCCTCTTATCGCACCCGCCGTTGTGAAGCGGGCCGGTTGCAAAAACACCCGTTCGCCTACCTGTCGGGAACCTCTCGTCAGCGACGCTACACGAGCTATAAAGATAACCAGGTATTTGTGCACGTTTTGAGTAATCAAAGAAAAATAACCTAACTTGAATTTAGTCGCTAATTTTACTTGTACTCGAAATAAGTTACACGCCTAACGCGGGGCGCTTACGTTATTGATTTTATAATCTTTGCTGTTATTGTTTTGTGTGTAAAATCAATAATTCTGTCTTTGGTCACGTAGCTGTTTTATCTTTACTTTAGAGATTGCGCACGAGTTAGAGTTTCTGTCGTGCTCTCCTTACGACTACCGTTAAATTCGACGTGGCGCCCAAATGCGATTCCCTTCGGGGTTCGTATTAAACATAAAAAGAATATAAGTTAAGTAGACGCCGCACTACCACTAACTGTCTTTTCTCTGGCCCGCGACGCTTTCCGACGATCACCTAGCTGTGGTATATCTATGTTAGCCCAGGGAGGCGGATGGTATTAACTTTATTATTATTATTTTTTTGTTTTCCACCTGCTTATCTAAACTAAAATTTACAAATGCGTTGTACTACATTTGTTGTGTGTTTTCTTTTTAACGTAATAAACTTTTCAATTTAGAATTTTTATCACTTCGTTGAAACGTAAAATGTTGAGGTTTAAAATACGTTTAGTTTCTATAATATTTGAAATATCTCTATAAAAAATTTAACGGAACATACTTCAAAGTCTATATTTTGGAATTATTGTTTTATTTTACAAATCTTCATTATTTTCAGGCTAAATATAAACTCTTGAAATTCATGAACACATAAATAAATATTTCAGTAGCGGTTACATATAGTAAGAACGTAACCAATGTTACCTGTATTTATAATATAGAGCAGTGAAAGGTAAGGTAAGAATGCCTAGCCTAGATTCCCAAAGTGGTACAGGTGGACCCCAGGGGTCCATAGGAATGATAGAAGTCTACGCTTACGTGGAAAAAAAATGAGGGTCCTAGCTCGTTAACGGGGTCTATAAAGTATTAGGTGACCCGACTTGACTTCTCCTGAATAAGGAGACAATATATATAGGCAGACAATATTATAAGAAGCTTGACTTCTCCTATGAATATAGGAAGACAATATTATAAAGCTCAGCAATTGTTTTGTAAGAACTTGCATATTCCATATTCAGAAAGAGCGTGTCAAGACTCGCCGATGCCGCGCCGCCCGCCCGCCTAGTTAAGTCGTGTCTGAACTTGCATGAACTTGTTGGATTTTTCTTTAATATAAATACGAATGCGAATGATAAACATTACTCAGTTGTTTCGGAATTTCAAAAAGAAAGTGTACCTATATAAGTGTTCACCAGTGACGGAAGTAGTTTTCAGACTTTTGAAAATTAAAGTGAATTGATAGCAATACGTAACTAA